>SKCR01032106.1:0-132814 GCA_019454045.1 Zanthoxylum bungeanum | reverse complement strand
TGAAATTAATGACCATCCAATGTTCAAACAACGATTTGATTTGCGCGAGTCAAACTCATTTTAAGAACAAGTACTCAAAGTACGAATTCTTGAATTATATCAAACTACAACATTAAACCATTTAATTTGTATTCAATACTAATTCTTTATTTAATTCTAAATTAAATAATTACACTTTATTAATGAGCCTTTGCGACTTAGATTCTAAATTTAATCTTTACGGGTCTCAAAGCCCAATTAACATCCAATGTCAATTTAATTAAAGTCCAAGGGCTTTCAATTATTTTAAGGCATGGACTTTGGCAACCAAATCCAATAAGGAATCACCCTTTTGCCAAAAATCAATTTAGGCCCATTAGGCCCAATTAAAATTTTAAAGGCCCATTTTATTATATTTGGACTTTATGGATATGATTTTGGGCCCAATGGATCCAACCATTAACCTAAACCAAACTTGTCCCAACCAAGCCCATTAAGCCCAAAAACAACTTTAAAAGCCCAATTCCAAATTAGGCCAACTAAATAAATTAAAATTCCAAATTTCACAATTTAATTAACTAAAGTGTATAAGCCATAATTAATTACTCAAATTAACATTTCCAAAATACTAATTTAATCAATTAATCATTCTCATTATCACACATGTCCAACATTATTGAATCAAAAAATCAATTCATTTCCATGCTTCTTGGTGACGGTAATTTGGGGTTTTTATGTCCGATTTCAATTTTAATCCAATTAAATCACAAATCAACATTTCCCAAGTCTTTCAATTCATCCAATGATCAAAAACCAAAAATCACCATAACATTTAGGGCATACCACCATTCGGCCAAGCCAAACTTTTTGGGAAAAATTGATCCAATTCAATTTTCATCAAATTGATCATGCATAACACTATGTTATCATCATTCAAGGATACTCAAACAATCAATTTCATTAAATCATGCTCAAATCATTTTTACCCAAATTTTACCCTAAATCAATTTCATGCTTAATCAAGGCTCTGATACCATTGTTGGGTTTCTAGGTTATCCCAAGATCAAATTAAGCAATTGTAGACACTGCATTTTTGCATATAGACACTACAACGCTCTCCAAACAGCATCTTCTCAAACCAAACACCTTCAGCAGCCCTCACACACTCCATTAGCCGTAACAAAGAAACCAAATAGACACTACAACGCTCTCCAAAAAAAGCCACACAAGACACGTCACATGCGCAGCCTATGCTTAATGAAACACATGCTAAGCCCTAATGAATAAATCAAAGCCACGCACCTACCCTTACACACTCCATTAGTCGTAACAAACAAACCCAATACTCACCCAGTGACCACCACTCAACAAACAGCCACACACACCATCAACAAACTGGCCATGAACAACAAGTCAACAAGAAAACTCCTTCTCGCCACTCACACAAATAAACCCTACAAACAATCCACTCACGCCATAATCCCATGACCACGTAGCCCACTCACACTCGAAAAACAACAAAGAAACAAGCATCCCACATCGACCACAAACGTTCAGCGCCCAATCTCAGAAACAACTCCCCAATCAAAAGTGCCCTCCACGTGAACAAACAGAACCAAAACCAGTCCAGAAAAAAAAACCATGTGTACGTAAAAAAACTGTGAGCAAAATCACCCAAAACAGTCCCCGAATTAACCCAAAAACAGCAGCCGCAAAACTGCAAAAACCGTAGCCTAAAATCGCAAAATAGTGACCGAAAAACAGCAGCAAAACAGCAGCGAAACGGAGCAAAAACAGTGGCCTAAACAGCAAAACAGTGAGTAAAAATATTGAACCAGTGAATCGGAAGAGTTACGGAGTGATACCCCTACCGACGGACTGTAACGCGCTTCTGAAAGTCGACATAAAAAGGTTAGACCTAAGGGTATTTTTCACATCCATGTTCATTCATATATTTTTTGTTTATTGAGTTTCGTTTGCATGATTATTGTGGAGTGATGCATGTTGTGGCCCTTAAACAGATAGAAAATGCATGTATCGTGAAATGATGTATGTTGTGCCCCTTCAATGAATGAAAATGTGTCGCCTCTTGTGGTATATAGGATGGAAACCCGGACATAAATTTCATTGCCGATTTCGAATGGATGGTAGTATGATCTGTACTCGGGATACAACTCCACGTACCACTTGAGTAAACGGCGCATATTCTGTTTTATGTTGTTTTGATTTGTTTATTATTCGCTACTTGATTTCCGCATGTTATTTGTTTATGTAATGATGAGATAAAGCACATGGGCTTAGTAAGTAGGATTAAAGGTCCTTTAAGTTAAGAGGTTAAAAGCCTTTACCACGATGCTTTGCCGCGCCGGATAATGTATATTCGATTGGATGTGAGATATGTTCAATCGGATACATGAAGTCTGATATCATTGTCTTTAATTTTTATATATGTATTGTGTTGTTTGCGCATGGGCTTAGTAAGTAGGAATAAAGGTCCTCTTAGTTAAGAGGTTAAAAGCCTTTACCACGATGCTTTGCAGCGCCGTATAATGTATATTCGATTGGATGTGAGATATGTTCAATCGGATACACGAAGTCCGATATCATTGTCTTTACCTTTTTATACATGTATTATGTTGTTTGCGCATGGGCTTAGTAAGTGGGATTAAAGGTCCTCTAAGTCAAGGGGTTAAAAGCCTTTACCACGATGCTTTGCCGCGCCGGATAATGTGTATTCGATTGGATGTGAGATATGTTCAATCGGATACATGAAGTCCGATATTGTGGTCTTTACTTTGTATATGCATTGTGTTATTTGTGCATGGGCTTGATAACTTGGATTAAAGGTCCTCTATGTCAAGAGGTTAAAAGCATTTACCAATATATTTTGCCGCGCTTCTTACTATGTCACTTATCCTTTTTGGACATCATTGCTTTATTTACGCATGCATTACGAAGTTCCATATAGTTATCTTTATCTTTGTACGCATTGTAATGAAAAGTGCATGGGCTTATTATGTTGGACTAAAAGGTTCTCCATTTGGGGGAAGAAAAGCCTAAAAGGCTACCTTTACCACGATATTTGCCGCGTCTTTCATCTATTGATTGCATCATCTATCTTTGTCTTGGCTCGATCTATTATCATTTGTGTACCCATGTTATGATAGCATTTGGGCATTATTTCTCATGATATATAGGATGGAAACCCGACATAAATTTCATAGCCGATTCCGAATGGACAGTAGTATGATTTATACTCGGGATACAATTCCATGTACCACTTGGAAAAATGCCCACGTGTGTGTTTGTGTCAATATTAGTTATCTTCTTTTGCATCACATCATAGCAGTTTGCTTTAATGCTTAATTGCCTCCTTAATTCTCTTTTTTGCATTATGTACCTAGTTGACTCTCTTATTTATGCATGAATATGTAATGGCTATTTGTTTATGTTTCCGCATGTATGAGTATGGTATGTTTATGAAATTACATGTTCACCATCATTTGATTCGCTTTTATGTGCGCTTGTGTGATTATTGTGCGCTTGCGCTTTCATGAATACAATATGCTTATGAAGTTCTATGTTTGTCGCTACTTTGATTCACTTTCGAGCATGCAGACTTAGATGTGAGATATATGCAAATTTAGGTGTAAGTTTTATTTTCGTGCATATGAACTTAGAAGCATAATACTCTTGGAAATAGGTGTTACTTAGGCTTGATTAAATTATTGCACAAATCCTTTCATTACAAGTGACATAAGTAAGGGACCATTCTGAACCCAACGGTTTGAGGTCTTCCCTTGCGAGGGGTGGGTGAGTGGCCTTAAATCTTATATTCCGGTTCACACCGGGTGGCGACTCCATTTTCTCCGGTTTAGTCCCCTGCGGGCTATTTCGTACTCCCAACCGGGCCGCGAGCCCGGAACAGCATGCGCCGCCCAGTTTCTGTGTCCTACAGCAATGAAAACATGTGAATACATAAAGTAAAGTTGCGGAATACTCACTTTGATCGGCTTTTGCAATGCGATGAAACATAAAACTTTTGTTCCTCCATGGTAGCTCTCGGCCATGCCCAAAATTTGTGCTCCTAGTTTCGGTCAACCCTCCATTGTATGCTCCAAGCTCCAAGCTTTGTAAATGGTGATTCCATGCTCATAAATGGGTTTCCCTATAGCCTTGGATGACTCCTTTAAGTGCTAGCTTTGGAAATTTTGCCACAAAATTTCCTTGTTCATCATTGTTGTTCTCGGCAAAGAGAACCAAAAGAGAGAAAAATTGGCCCTTGGCCGAATGAGGGAGAGAGGGAGAGAAGAAGATGAGTTAGTTGTGTTCTTTATTTCAAAAATCAAAATACATAATTCATTTTCCAAAATTGTACAAGGCATTTAAGCCTTCCAACCACCACCATCAATCACAAGTGACAACCATCACATCACTCAAAGTGATGTGACTTCCATCACAAGAATGACTAATGATGTGAGGCATGATAGGACTTGTGGGCCCCACTAGATTCGAAAAACGAGTGGGCCCGCAAACACTCCCGGGCTCGAGTTCGCTAATTCTGAATTAACGAATTTTCCGTTGCGACGTAATTAAATAAAATTTAATTAAATAATTATGCCTAGCAAAATTATTATTCACGTCGCTAGAGAATTAATTCTAAATTAACTCGTTCGCCCGAATTAAAATCCAATTTT
This sequence comes from Zanthoxylum bungeanum, assembly GCA_019454045.1. NCBI lineage: Eukaryota > Viridiplantae > Streptophyta > Magnoliopsida > Sapindales > Rutaceae > Zanthoxylum > Zanthoxylum bungeanum. Next base: position 128,138 of record SKCR01032106.1, on the reverse strand, counting down.
AATTCCGTGTCGAAATAATTTCGTATAATATATCGAAAATATTATTTTATCTATTAATTCCAAATTAATCATTCTCTCTCTCTAAATAATATTTTATCCCAGATAAAATATCTCTGTAATTAATCTTAGATTAATTTTCTCTCTCTATTAATTAATCCCAGATTAATAATGTGCGAGTCATACGTCATTGGTGAATCTTCGGGAAGCGACCCATGAGATACCCGGATATGTTGGCAGTAAATCCGGTCGTCGAACTATCCGAACACGTACGTACCTAGTACTACGTTTTTACTGATTTGCAAGACTTGGTTGGCTTCTAGCAAAACACCGTGCCTACCCAATTCTCCAGAAATATTCTTAAAGGAATATGTGATCTATATCAGGCGTAGTATACGTAGTATTGCGTATTGTGATCCAGTATCGGATGTCACGTGCTAGGCCTGGGGTTGGAATTGTGCATGCCCCGTACGAAGCACATATCAGATCTCTGGTAACTAGTCTCTATAATCGGATAACTATGACCTTGTCATATTATCTCGATAGCTGCAGCATATAAGAGCACCAGTTCCGTATCCTACGTGATCATCATCTACACTATGACTGGAGTGATACTTCCATCTTGACATCACACCCAATACACTACGATTCTCAATATACCCAGAAGAGGTGTACACAGAACCGGTTAAAGCCCTGGACGACCAAAACCAAAGTATATTGATTGTCGCAAGTATTAGCGGTGCAAGTCTCAGGTTAAGACCAAATACACCTACCCTGATTCGGACTCCCATAGACACACAGTCATACTACCAATGGGATTCTGAGGGGTCTATCCAGAGTGAAGCTATTTCCGTACCATCGGTAAACACAACCTCCTATTACATGAGTATACAATACCCAAATATATGAGAACTATGCCGTTATGCTCCCACAACGCGCACAATTGCAATACTAGTCTATTCCGCATGATCGATGTCCAATCTCGATAATACTACAACTATGGATGTTTTAATGATTAAACCTTCATGGATTGATAATGTCTCATATCTTATCAATCCAGAACTAATCATATGGACTTTTATCATTTATATATCCCGGTAATCTAATTACAAATGATAAAAGATCAATTTCCTTTCTCACATAGTTAATTTGTACAACAACACCATGTTTTGTACAAATAGTGATGCTATGGGTCATAATTGTCCAACACTATCCAATCAACGATTTCGGGTACAATTAAATATAATGATTATTATAGTCTAACTATATAATCAACTATAATTTGATTGGTTAAATTCAAATATATTGATTACTATAATCCAATTATATAATCAACTATAATTTGAAGTAGTTTGAATACAGTCCAACTGTTTAATTAAAACAACGATTAAATATTAGTCCAACTAATATATTTATTTAATGACGAAAAATTGAAATGAGCGCGTATTGGCAAGTATCTAAACGAAATTGCAAATTTAATACTTCCTCCCACTATTTTTCGGCGAGCTTCTAACCCTCTGTTGAGTACTCGGGAAACCTTGTTTCCTAGTGGGCTAGGATCCCGTTAAATAACACACAACCTTGACTTTGGCAAACAAATTGTATGATATTTAACTAGGTAGATCTCTAAGATCAATTGGATCTCATCCAATTCCTAGATCCAGTAGGTGGACATCCAAGTCTGAAACATATATCTAATATATGCCAATATATCCAATATATTGCCTACCCTTTTTCCTCTGAATCAACTAAGCCTTGGCTTTGGCACAACAAACTTAATGATTCCAGTTAAGCGGGACCCATTGACTTTGGAAAGCTTCGTAATCGATGTCGATGGACAAGAAATGATCTTGACTTTGGCCAACAAATCACAACTTGGACAAGACATGCGATATGGAACAAAGCCTTCATGATTCAAACACATCCGCGATGGACAAAGGTCTTGACTTTGGCCAACAAACCAGTGCCAATCTTGGATCTTGAGTAAGAATCACTCAATGGAAGGAAAAACGCATAATATTTGTTGAGGGTTTTCGCGTAATTGGCAACCAATTAATTATCTTTGATTAGGTCTCATCATACACTCTTAAACATGCATTCTAAAAGCATAATAAGGTGCGGAAAAATAATTAATAATGATATGCGAATGGATATTTAAAACATTTTGTTACTAGAACAAATCTTTCCCTTTCCTCTCACCTGCTAGCACAAATCTTACTTCTACCCAATTACATAACACTACTAAAGAAACCTAATTTACATTGAGGGGAATAGGTGTGAAGAGAAATACAAAGAGTCAAGAGGTAATAGGCTGTACACGCAGGTCCAATTTAATAAATTCTAAATTTATTACAATAATTTCCAAAATTGCCCTCACCCATCTAATATCCTTCTGATATACATTATTCATACATCACATCCATGTATTCACACAAAGCATGTTATCAATCAATCTAATCCAATTAATTAATCTGAAATTAATGACCATCCAATGTTCGAAAAACGATTTGATTTGCGCGAGTCCAACTCGTTTTAAGAACAAGTACTCAAAGTACGAATTCTTGAATTATATCAAACTACAATATTAAATCCAGTTTAATTTGTATTCAATATTAATTCTATATTTAATTCCAAATTAAATAATTACATTTTATTAATGAGCCTTTGCGACTTAGATTCTAAATCTAATCGTTACGGGTCTCAAAGCCCAATTAACATCCAATGTCAATTTAATTAAAGTCCAATGGGCTTTCAATTAATTTATAAGGCATGGACTTTGGCAACCAAAGCCCAATAAGGAATCACCCTTTGCCAAAAATCAATTTAGGCCCATTAGGCCCAATTAAAATTATAAAGGTACATTATATTATATTTGGACTTTATGGATATGGTTTTGGGCCCAATTGGATCCAACCAATTAACCTAAACCAAACTTGGCCCAACCAAGCCCATTAAGCCCAAATACAACTTTATTAGCCCAATTCCAAATTTAGCCCAACATCAATCTTATTGGTGATTAGACAATAAGAAGCATTAAGCTTAAGACTCAATAAACAAACTAAAGAATTACTCCAAAAATAATTAAATCAATTATTAAGCCTAGTAATATTGCGTTTCATCATTTCCCTAGAATAAAAATAAAATGATGGGGTTACAGGATCCACATTTAATATTTATTATCTAGGAATCTCACTTATTATAAAATATAAATTATTTTATATTCTGCTTTCTCAGGAATTAATAATGTTAAACATTTAAAACCAGCCATATATGCGGTAATCCATTTAGTCCAATTACACCAGCCATAAAGGCGGTAATTATCTGTCACATAAAGACCAGCCATATAGGAGGTAAAGTAATTATATTTAGACCGACCATGTAGGCGGTAATAAAGTCTGACATTAATTAATCTGGTTAAATTATAATTTATAATTTACAAAACTAGATGCTTCCTATGAATTCAGGGAAAAAATCCCGAGGAAAGCACACCAAATGATGTGCAAATGAGCTCAATTTATAGCTAATTTCTGGATCTGGCGTCGCAAAGCCAACTTCCTTCTTGCGTCGCGACGCTGGCTCTATTGACTCTGTCAAACGCATGTGTGATGTTATCTTGCTAACGTGGCACGCGCTTTGACTATTTGACTGCTAACGTGGGACGCGTAATCTATCGGCCCAATGGAATTTTGACACGTGGCACGCGGTATGTTCAGTCCACTGAGATGCTGACACGTTGCGGGCGTTGATTGGTTGTTGATGATATGGCGACACATGGCATGGTGACTCGGTTGGATGCTGACGTGGTCGACACGTGGCGAACACGTGGATGACACGTAGGTGACATGTGGCTGACACGTAGGTGACACGTGGCTGACATGTGATACGCGGTAGATGCGGTCGAATGAGAAGCTGACACGTGGAATGCGTATTGTCTGCAGCATGTGATGATGACACGTGTCACGGCGTATTTTAGCAAGATCTATTCTGATGATGACACGTGGTAAGCGTACATTAGCAAATCAAACTTTTCAGATTCTGACACGTGTCCTCTGGCGCACGTTATTAGCTCCTGGCGCAAGATAGGCGTCGCGACGTAGGCAGCTAGCGCGTCGCGACGCGGACAAATTACAAAAAATGCCATTTTCGTCTTTTTTCACTGTTTTGGCCCCAAATTACCTCCAGAATGTCCTGAAACTTTATTTTTCTACAAAACACATCAAAATATTCACAAAACTCAAGAAACTATACAAAATATTAGGTCAAATGAGTGGGAAATAGTGATACATTTACCACTTATCACACCCCAAACCTAACATTTTGCTAGTCCTCGAGCAAAACATAAAAAAAATAACAGAATAAAATTTAACTAAGCCACTTTCGTAGGGATCACGGTTGCATTTAGCGTATGCAACAAGCCTTTAAACCCCTAGGTGTCCCTAGTGGACGAGTTGTAGTCTCGTGAGGGTTTAAAGCAATGATACCCACAAACATTTTACAAAAGTAAAAAGGTAGTGAAACTAATGCACACAAAAGCAAAAAGACAAGCGAAAAGAGAATAAAAAAGTTAGTGACTAATTAGGTGAAACTTCTACTCCAAGTTACTAGTTGTTTTCTTTCTTTCTAAATTACTGAATAAGTAAATTCTCCGATTATATTTACCATTCTCCATATACATAGCCAACAAAATATTAATCAACTCATTTTTTCCCACAACAGTCACAAGTGTAGTTGATAAGAGAGTAATATTTGTGTCCTAAAGTTTTATCAGAATTCACACCTTTTGTAGCAATGGAATAATTTTTCTGATTTTTCTGATTTTTTTCTTTGATTTTTGATTTTTTATTTATATACAATATCTTCCGTCTATGTAACGAGCTTTGGGCTGGTGGCTCCCAAACCAGTTGGCTTTAGGGCACCAGGTGTTAAGACACCCCTACGGACTTAATTACTCAGACTTCAGATATATATATATATATTTGCAGCATCTTTGATCCATGTAGCGAGCTTTGGGCCAGTGACTCCCAAACCAGTTGGCTTTAGGGCACTAGGTGTTAAAACACCCTTACAGACTTAATAACTCGGATCTCAGACGTTTTTTTTTACTCCATTGCTTTTTGAGATGCTTCCTCAAATTAAACTAGAGCACTGAATATTACAAACTTTTCAATTTTAGCTCATGTCCGTATGTTACCATGTATGTTGATAATATTTGTCAACTGAGCATATGAAAATCCATTTTAGTCAGTTTTATGGAGAATTCACAAATTAAATAATTCAAAAGGAAATAAAAAAAAATTAACTTGTTCTGAAATAGGTTTGAGATTCGTCTCAGAAGTGGAAACTCCTTACTCAGCTATCTCTTACCAATTTCACCTTTATAGTCAAAATAAAAACACAAAAACGGAAAATATTTCTTGTAATTTTTGAAAAAATTTCCATTTTTTTTTGTATTTTTCGAAAAAATTTGAACTAAAAATAAAAACAATACATAACAAGATACTAATCAACTAATTTCCTCCCCCAAACCGATTAAGATCTATGTCCAATTTACGCTTCTTACCACCATCTCTATCTGACCAGCTCAACTTGGAAAGAATGGGGTCGATTTTTGGTTCAAAGGCTAGAATTTGGTCAATTAATTCTTCGGCCTTTGTCGCAGTCAGGAAAATATCATGTACTGATTTTGTGACGAACTCATGTCTTTTGGCTACCGCAAGAAATACAAACAGGAAATCGAAAAAAAATGTTCAATGTTGAGTAATCCAATGGGCTTCTGATGAATGTTCAAGTGCGCCCATGATGCCACTGTGAATATTTCTTCAAATGTTTCGAGCCCACCTAGTAAAGCAATAAACGCATCAGCAGTATTGACCATTTCAAGGTGTTGTTCAGACATCCCCGAGATAATACGTTCATCTCCATTTTTTTTTCCGATTATATGTTCGTCCGCCAAAGTTTTTGGAATGATTCCCAAAACATGACCGCCACCCTCCTGAATGGCTTTTGAAATGCTTCCCATCAATCCAAGATTGCCACCGCCATATACTAGGTGCATATTTCGTTCTGCTATGACTCTCCCCAATTCCTTTGCAGCCTCAATAAATTCTAGTTTATTACCAGAATTGGATCCACAGAAAACACAAATTCACTTGACTCGCTGCTGTGAAGTTGCTTCCATTTTCTTTCTCTTATTTGGATGTATATCTGGATGTGTCGAAGAAAGAAATGTAGAGCTGAATTTATAGAACCTGACAATGGGTGAGTAATAATAGCACTAGTACCTGCCAAATGACAATTATTAGATGAGCGTTAAAATAAATCGTGAAAAGTCAAAAAGTATAGATCTTGCCGGCGAAAATAAAAGAAAATAACAAAAGAAAAGTAAATCAAAGCAATTATTAAGGCAACATAATTGTGTACGCAATACGCCACTCGTTTGGTATATAAATCCATTAGGATGCGTCTCAAGAATTCATTCTTTACTCAGCCATCACAAATGAATTAGCTCTCTTCTTTGTGATTGCCAAACACCATTCTGTCTGTCTTAAAATGCTCCGTTTGTGCTTTTCCCTACAAAAATAACACACAAAATTAAAAACTCTACAACATGTATACACAAAATATAAAATTAGAAATTAAAATAAAGTGCATGGGTTGCCTCCCTGCTAGCGCTAAATTTTTCATCTTTAGCCAGACGTGACTAAAATCCATATGTCAAAGAGGTTTCAGCGTGGTTTTGGATGTCCGATTAATGACAATCCCATGAGCGTTGCTTTTGAAGGGTCTCTTCCAACGGTAAGGTGGTAAAAAGAGTTTTGTCTCATTTAGTGCTCGTGCCACCTTCTTAAACATTATCGCTTCAATGGTTCCTGAAAAGAAAGAAATAAAATCAGAAGGTCTCGTATGGTGCTTGACTTGGAATGGAAGTTCCATTCTGTCAAGCTTCTGGGTGATATCTTTGATCAGTACTCCCCAAAACAGTGATGTTTCGCTTGAATGCTCTGGATCTTCAATTTGGTCAAATTTTTGCTCCTCTATTTGCTCTGCTTCTTGCTCCACCTTTTCTTCACAGATGAATTTTAAAATTTCCGTATTCAATTCTTCATCCGTCATCTGTGAAATGCATGCTCCATGAGTGTCAATCTGAGGATGTAAAGTTATGTGTGTTTTTAGGTCTTCATCCTCTGATCTGAGTGAAATAATTGGCTCAGGTAGATCTTCTTCAAACATTTATGCAATGGAAGCTCCAAGATCTTCATTTGGAGGATAGAAAGTTTCATCCTCCTTTGTTGGTGCAGTTGGTACAAATAGCTCAGCTTCTTTATCCTCGTCAGAGTCAGAACAATAATAAAAATCAAATTGAGACTTTGTTGGTTCAGGCTCCTGAACTGATACCTCTGATTCTTGATACTGCTCAGCCTCGTCCTCTGTTATGATGTCATTAAGAATCTCAGGATATTCGAAGGCTTCTTCAGTATTATTTGAATTTGCTCCGTGAGATTTGTGATTCAGGTTATCTGTTAATTGTCTAACTTGATATGTCATCATCTATATAGACGCCGCTTGACTCTGAATTTGTGCATCAAATTGAGCTTCCCGTTCCTCGAACCAATCTTTGAGCATGTGAATCAATTGATCTTCCTCTGATGGTTCTGGTTCTTGATGAAGATCGTAGATGGAATGTATGATGGTTCTTCGTACCTTGAATGATTCCAAAAATTCTGCCACCCTGAAAGGTATATACATTGATCGGTTGGGTGGTTACCATCACATATTACACATCTCCCCATTTCGTTCTGTTGAGAAAATGTAGTATTACTTGATTATGACATCCAGTGATAATTGTTGGGCTGAACAACAGGCCTCAGAAAACCAGACCGTTGGTCCCAGATTTGGGGTGTATCTTCTTCTAGTAAAGCTCGTAATATTTCAATCTCCCAATAATGTTCCATTTTTCAATCACCTAAAAACAAAAGAAAGAAATAAAAATTACAGATAAAAATAAAGAAAATTAGATACAAGTAAATTAGATAACTTCAAAATTAATAACTCAAGAAAAATAAGTCCCCGACAATGGCGCCAAAAACTTAACCGGCGTAAACACACACGTATAAAGCAAGCGCACGTATCGTTCAAGTAGTATAAAAATATCGATCCCATGAGGACTTAATTCCTACTGTTGTTATTAATTGTTTAATCTATTTATTTACAAATATCTAATTAAAGGGAGAACAGAATGATTGTTTGATTGGTTGGATGAATGTGGTTTTCCTTAATTAAAATAAATAAAATAAACAAAAGAAAATACTAAGGAAAATAACAAAAGACTCAAATATCTAGGGTTGTGACTCCACACAATATTATTGAAAGATGAATTGATTCTCTTATATAAGTGTAATAAATTAGTTTGCTAACTTGGAACACGAAGATATGCAAAAGCCTATGTCGATGGTCAGACGCAAATACCCAATATAACCCAATTGAACCATATGTCTATGTCAACCAAATTACCTGGATTCATTAAGATCAAGTTCCAATTGTGGCTACCCCCGCCCGACAGGTATATGTCTATCCTGTAAGGAAATCTATTAAAGGGTTATATATCCTCAAGGAAGATCGTGGGCTATTGAATGTAAGGCTGAAACCTAAAATCCCTATGTCTAGTTCATTTTAAGTTTATCACATTAATCTTATTGGTGATTAGACAATAAGAAGCATCAAGATTAAGACTCAATAAACAAACTAAAGAATTACTCCATAAATAATTAAATCAATTATTAAGCCTAGTAATATTGCGTTTCATCATTTCCCTAGAATAAAAATAAAATGCTGGGGTTACAGGATCCACATTTAATATTTATTATCTAGGAATCTCACTTATTATAAAATATAAATTATTTTATATTCTGCTTTCTCAGGAATTAATAATGTTAAACATTTAAAACCAGCCATATATGCGGTAATCCATTTAGTCCAATTACACCAGCCATATAGGCGGTAATTATCTGTCACATAAAGACCAGCCATATAGGCGGTAAAGTAATTTATATTTAGACCGACCATGTAGGCGGTAATAAAGTCTGACATTAATTAATCCGGTTAAATTATAATTTATAAATTATAATTAAGTGAGATTTACCTAGATAACTATATTAAATGTTTCACCGCTTACCCCAGCGTAAATTTAACTACAAAACATAAAGTAAATAAATAAAATGTTGTAATAAAAACTAAAAATAAAAATACATAATTTTAAATATTACAATAATTTACAAACTAGATGCTTCCTATGAAATCAGGGAAAAAATCCCGAGGAAAGCACACCAAATGATGTGCAAATGAGCTCAATTTATAGGCAATTTATGGATCTGGCGTCGCGATGCCAACTTCCTTCCTACGTCGTGACGCTGGCTCTGTTGACTCAGTCAAACGCGTGTGTGATGTTATCTTGCTGACATGGCACGCGCTTTGACTATTTGACTGCTGACGTGGGACGCGTAATCTATCGACCCAATGGAATTTTTACACGTGGTACGCGGTATGTTCGGTCCACTGAGATGCTGACACGTGGCGGGCGTTGATTGGCTGTTGATGGGATTTATACTCTAAAACATCATGTATTATGTAAACATGTTATTATTAAAAAATAATAATGTATCATGCATTTATTATTTTTTAAATGATTTGCATAATGTAAAATATATGTGATACTATTAATTACTATTGTAGTTTTAGACTTAGTGTATGAGTGACATACATAATATAATTTAAGTCTTCAACTCTTGGCTCTATAGAATGCCTTGTAGAATTTCACTCATTTGATTAGTAACTTTTGCAATATATAGTTATGATGCTTCAGGTAGTCGTGTGCACACTACAAACCACATTAGCAATTTGGTCGTAAGAGATGCTCCCATGTGATTATTACCTCTACACGTCACTATCGAACTCACTATGCCTATGTTTACCATAGCTCCCACAATCTCGATCTATATCGATACCAAACATTGCTCAATGGCAATTTTATGTTCCTTATGGTAATGTACTCCAAGGATTACATGCAATTTCAAAAACAAATTTTACAATCAAATCAAAATTCGCTTTATGGCCTTACATTCCCAAATAAACACATAATAAAATCAAAGCTGGAGTAATTTATGACCAATATTTTTTTAAATATAACTGTTCTTTACATGAATGTACTTACTTTAGTGCTCACTTATTATGACTTATTATTTTTTCATGCATCAAATACATAATATAAAAAACAACAATTATCATATAACTAAAAAAGAGTTAAGAATATTTTTTTAACCTATTCTCATTGTCAATTGTTCGGATTTTCATATGAACTCTTCACGGAAAATCACTTTTGGAATTAAAAAATTTTCTGCACTTCTTTATTTTTACTGTCGTGAATTGCATAGCAAGTTATTGTAACGTACAGTTTGATTATCAACAAAAAATATTAACCACAAACAGCTCCTAGATTATGCCGCAATTCTCTGTGGTTACGGACAGTTTCTGTACTTCCAAAATAGCCCTTGTAATCCCGAAAAAACCCCAAATAGTTCATAAATTTGTCTAGAAAATATGGGCAATTTCTTACTCTGGAAGAGTCTCAAAAAGTCCTGAAACAAACCCAAAAAAGTTGTTGTAATGAGTAAATTGCATTGCAGTTTTTGTCAATTCAGTCGCATGATTTCAAGGATGTTAAAAGAAAGTTTTTGCAATCCTGGAACAGTCCCAATGGTGTCCCATAATAGCCCTCTGCAACACCAAATATGCACCACAAAAACCAAACAACTTCCCTAAATACCCACAAAAGTCGTGCACTGTATTGAGCTGAAAATTGCTCATTGTCGTGAACAATGTGAAGTAGAAGAGGGAGTTTCACGTAATCTTCCATGCTATTTCTCGTCAGCAATAAAATAGAGTGTAGGCTTTCAAGAACTCATAAAGATTTTCTCTAAACTGTTTAGAGAAAAATATCATAACCTTTTTTTTCTTTTCTTTTTCTCCCTATAAGATGGAGACTAGGGTTTTTAAAATATAAATTTCTCAAAAAAATGAAAATTTATCTTCCTTTTATAGTTGGGGGTTAGGTTAACTTAATTATAATCAAATTAAAAAATTAATCTATAACCCTAGCATGACATTTTCAACCATATGGCCTATTTGATTAATTATTTTCAAAAAATTAAATACCATAATATCGGATATTTAAATATGTCTTTGAAATTAAATATCAAATATATTTAATCAAACCTTTGATTTCAAGATTAAATAAATTATCAAATTAATTTAATTAATAAAAATTTATACTTTTTAAATTTTAAACATAATTATCTTGTAATCATGTTTATTGAAAACTTTATATTAAACAAATTAATATGATTTTCATATATAACTAAAATTATTTATTAATGATATTAATAATTTTAACACAAAAAAATTAAATATGCGTGTGTAGACATTGAATTTTTTATGCATAACCTAAGTCTCTTAAGGGGACACCTTCTGAAAATTGGGGAATTGTAAGGATGAATGCCGAAAAGGAAAGGATCTTCAGGAAACATAGCCAAAAGCCAACCAGACATCACATATGTCCGGCCTATGTTGTCTTTAGTCAGAAAAGCCGGCCGGACATGCCTTGAAAACCCTAAATCCCATAGGTCATGATACAGCTATCAGTGAACGAGCAGATTGTGAGTTTCTAAAAATAAAGGACGTGATAATATCCGAAAAAACATATAATTCAAATACAATATACGACCAGACATGTGTCGAACTGTCAGTCCACGTGCAAAATTAAACTAACTGGAATCACGAGCTTGATTTTGTCCGGCCGGATATACATCAAAAACCCTAAATTCGGCTGGACATAGTTCGAGCTGTGTCTGATGGTTTGACTGCCAATCACTCGGGATAGATTAGAGGGGGATAAGGGATTTTGCTCCCATTTCAATCCTCAACCCCCTTTGTTTCACTATAAAATAGGGGACTTTTGAGTGTTAGGGGATAATAAAAATCTGGAAGTACAATCTTAATTTGAAAAAAAAAAAAAATCCTAGGGAAAATAATAACCTACCTTCCCTTGTGGTGTTCCGTACGTTCTGGTGAATCCAGTATAGACCTAATGATCAAAATTATCTTCATAGCCAAACAACATTAGAAAAGGTACGACCATATGGCACCTTCTTTATTATCTATGCATATATGAGATTCTGATTTTGACATAATATCTTCAGCCGGATGTACACTATGTCCGGCCGGACATGCACATACTCAGCCAAATATAGATATATCTGGCCCCACTTATTACTTTATATACTCTATTGCATGCCTAGTTAACTTATGTGTTAACATATTTTATTCCCTTATGTATATTTATTTGGTCGTTTTACTATTTTAGTTTATGATAAGCATGTATTATTTAAGGTAGGATTAATTTGCATGCTCTTTTTACTGTCTGGTTGTGAAATATGTCAGGCCATATTTGTCATATGTCTGACCGAACTTACGTTATATTCGGTCATGTGATCACATGGTATATAGAATGAAAACCCGAATGTAAGTTCTATAGCTGATTTCGAATTGGCGGTAGTATGATACACTCGGGATACAACCCCATGTACCATTGGGAGACAGCCATTTCATTATGAATACATCCGAAATGCATGTTCATTATTCGTGTTACTGCGTATGAATATTACTACATTTATGTAACATGTTATATATCCGGCTAGACTCTCAGTACATTTGGCCACACATGAAGATTGAACTATATTTGCCCAACCTTAGGCCGTGTCCGGCCAGGCCTCTTCGAGGCCAAGCCCACCTAATGCATGTTTCAGTCTGTTTAATTATTGCTTTTATCATTACTGGAATTGTTAGTGTCTTATTGTTCATATCACATTCCATTATTGTTTGTCACGTTTTTTTACTTGATGTTGCTATGATTATGTGTTTTTGAGTTGCGAATTATATCAAGCCAGGCTTCCACCATGTCCGACTAGACTTTGAAGGTTATAGTCGGCCTACTATGGCCATGTTCGACTGGCCTCTCTGAGGCCAGGCTTATGTGATGCTTGCCCAGATCTATTCCATTACTGTTTTATTAATGTTATAATAACTTATGGACATTTATTTTTAATCATGCTTGCACTTTCTGTGTTACTTTTGTTGTGGGGGCAGTTGTGGAACCTCTAGGGTCGGATCGGTACCCCGGGCAGCGGAAATGGGTCTAACCTATGGATATAACTTATGGATGTAATTTTAAATTATTTAATGAAATATTATATTCCATTATGAGTGTATAGAAAAAAATCGGGACTGAATCGGAGTCCGGAAGCTCCCAAACGAAGCAAAACAAAATCGGCACGCTCGTGTGCTACATGTGCTACAGTGCGCGCACGCGCTACAGAGCGCGCGTGCACTGTAGTGCGACCTGTACCTCTTTTTTTTTTGCATTGTTTCTATTCAGTGATTTAGCTCTCTGGAAAATTTCCAGAGAGCTGACCCTAATTGCTTCTGGTCTTCCCTAAACACTTCAAAAACCCCCAAAATTAATTTTTAATTTCAAAACCATCATAAACCCATGTTATAGAATAAAAATCTAGTTTTTCAAAATATCAAATATTTTTCCAAGAACATAAATTTATTCTAAATACGTATTTGCGTAAATTTTGAATCCAATACAAAAACTATTTTAGAATCCCAATTAGAAATGTCTCATGAACAATTCTAGTCCACCTAAAGGTGGTCAAGTGAATCTAGAATGGTAGCCATAGCTCTAAGCTTTAATCTAGAGTTCCAAACTCTAGTTAATTGTTTCATGTCCAACATGAACATCTTTGACCTAATTACAAGCATGTTGTGTTTATACTTCTAAAGTATCCTAACACAATTGATTAGCCTTATTCAACATTAAGCTATGTGATCATGCATCTAATACACAAATAAACATAGCTTAGGAGAAGATCAAACATTACCTAGTAAGCTTAATGCAAGATCCAATCTACTTCTTATTGTTGAAATTTTTGGAGAACCTCCAAGGTGTGAAAGCTTGACTTCAAGATCCAATCTTGTTTCCAATGCTTCCAAGCTTCACTTCAAGATCCAATCTTGATTTCTCCTAGATGAAATGTTGTAGAGACCTCACAAACTTCTCTAAACACTTCTCTAACTTAGGCTAATCTCTCAAGAATTTGCTTATGCTTGTATTTTAACTTATATTTAAAACCTTCCTAAAGCTTGCTATTTATAGCAAAACTTAGGCAATTTTTAATTAATAAAAGTTGTAATCAACTTTTAAGTGGGCTTAATCTAATTTGTCCAAATATGTATAATTAAGTGTGAATAATCTCCATTGTCTCCCACTTTAATTTAATCCAATTAAATCAAGCCAAGAATTAGAAAATGGATTAGTTAAATGTTTTCCACCTTGATTTAATCCAATTAAATCAAGCCAAAACCACCTATTATTACATACTTACAATTACCATAATATCCTCAAATGGTATAGATAATTATGATTTTATAATTAAGCCCTTGTTTAATTTTTGAATTAATCCAATTAGGTCAAAGTAAATAATCAATGTTATCCAATAACACTTGATTATCTTAGTTGATAATTATAATATCGAATATTGTATTTTATAAAAAATAATCGACTACCCAAGTGCTCAACGAGTACACTTCATATTGGGACTCTCTAAGTTCAGACACGTTCGTCATATAAGCCTAGCTAATATGGATACAATTCGACCACCTTCAAATTTGCGAAGAACATGGACGACCTTTCTGAACTATACAAGTCGAGGTCATCACATATGTTTAACAATCCCTCCGTCGTAGGCTATCCGAGTTGTGCTTAGGAAACATAGAATATACCGTCAAGTTTCCAAGACGCACATCTCATGTCGACATGTCCACCATTCTTCATAACTGATGTGATCCACCCTAGGTGATCGACTTTGGCCAAAGATTTAAGAATCGTGACATTACTAACATGGATACCTAAACCCCTCATGGTACACATACGGGCTGACGTATCCTATCTTACTTCGCACTTGATTACTGAGTGCATCGGTCCACACCCAACGAACATCTAGAGGCCAGACCATGAAAGGTTTCTGACATACATGGCATCTAAGTGTGGAGGATCTCACACAAAATCAATGTTATCCTATAGTCAAAGGATTACATATGATACTCAACTCGAGGAGATTCCTATTGACGGTGGTATGTACTTCCAACTATTAGGAATCACATGTGAGTCATTCAGTATTCGCTCCAATGAATACCCACATGTCTATACGAATTTCCAAAACTCATGGTACATCACGTTAAACCATTGGAACTCCAATTCCAATATACGACATGTGCTAGTCTTCCATATATAGGAATTCGACCGTATTCCAAAACCAACGACTAGGAATATTTACTTTAAGAATAGTTTACACCTAGTGTCAAGACTATTCTAAGGTCGATGTCATTCTTAGCATATCGATACATCAATTTGATACGCGTAATGACAATACCATTAATAGCGTATGAAATGAAAAATATAGTTATTTTATTAATAAATAATAAAATGTACAAATTGGATTGGCACTCCAAGCACCAACTCCATCAAACTCCCACTTGTTTAGTGCCAATCTGGATGGTACCGTAGTATCATCTCCTCCATATGTTTATCGAATAACTTAGGAGGTAAGGCTTTTATAAGCGGGTCTGCTATGTTGTCTTGTCCTTGAACCTTCAAGACCACTATGTCTTTTCATTCAATTATCTCTCTAATTACGAGGTATTTCCTTTCCATTAGTTTAGACTTGGAATGCGCCCTCGGCTCTTTAGCCTGTGCGAGGGCTCCGTTATTATCACAGTATAATGAGATCGAATCTGCAATACTAGGCACAACGCCAAGTTTTGTGATAAAATTTCTAATCCAAACAGCTTCTTTAGCAGCTTCTGAAGCCGCTATAAATTCTGCCTCAGTGGTGGAATCAGTTGTTGAGCCTTGCTTTGAACAACGCCAACTAATTGCACCACCGTTAAGGGTAAATATGTATCCTGATGTAGATTTTCTATCATCTGGATCTCCCTGGAAGTCGGAGTCTGTATAACTCTTAACTTGTAGCTCATCTTCTCCATATATCACAAACTTATCCTTGGTGCCTTTAGGATATTTTAGGATATGTTTCACGGTTGTCCAATGATCATTACATGGATCAGATTGATATCGGATGGTCATACTGACGCAAAAACTGATGTCAGGTCTAGTACATAACATAGCATACATTATGCTTCCAATACAAGAAGCATATGGCAAGTTAGACATCCTAACTCTCTCTTCCTCAGTTTGAGGTGCCATTTTCTTCGAAAGATGTATGCCGTATCGGAAAGGTATATTTGCTGCCTTGCAGTTGGCAAAATTGTACCTTTCTAACATCTTGTCTATGTACGTCGATTGTGACAACCCTATAAGCTTCTTGATTCTATCTCGGTAGAGCCTTATACCTAGTATATAGGAAGCTTCACCCATATCTTTCATTGAGAAGTTCTTGTAAAGGTAGGCTTTCACACTTTGCATCATCTCTATATCATTTCCTATGATAAGGATGTCATCTACATACAAGACTAGGAAAACTAACATGTTCCCACTAACTTTCTTATAAACACATGGTTCTTCCTCATTTTTGATGAATCCAGATAATCTAATTATCTCATCAAAACAACGATTCCAGCATCTCAAGGATACAAAACCCTCTGGTTGTTCCATATAGATATCCTCCTCAATAAATTCATTTAGGAAAGCGATTTTCACATCCATCTGCCATATCTCATAGTCGTGATATGCAACAATGGGTAAAAGAATCCTAATGGATTTTAGCATGGTTACTGGTGAAAAAGTTTCCTCATAGTCAATCCCAGGACATTTAGTGTAATATTTTGCTACCAATCGGGCCTTAAAGGTTTCCACCTTTCCATTGGGCCTTCGCTTCCTTTTGTAAACCCATTTACAGTCAATAGGTTTAACTCCTTCAGGAAGTTCAACTAAGTCCCATACTTAATTGGCATGCATTGAATCCATTTCGGATTTCATGGCTTCTTGCCATTTTCCCGAATCGATATCCAATATCGTTTCCTTTTAGGTAGTCAGATCTGTTTCCTCCAAGATGAGAACATCAAGGCTCACGTCAGATGTTAAAAACAATATTTCAGTAGGCCTTGATATTCTATTCGACTTACGTATAACATGTGTTGTAGATCATTCACCTGGTTCCATCTCAGGTTCCTTAATGTTGGGATCAAACTCATCAAGTTTAATCTCTATATAATTCCCATTTTCTCTCAAAAATTGCTTTTCAAGAAAAGTTGCAAAACGAACAAAAAATACATTTCATTGCTCGGAATCGTAGAATTGATATCCCATGGAGTTATCAGGATATCCAACGAACCTATATTTATACCCTATGGGTGCTATTTTATCCCGCTGCGCAATTCTAACGTATGCAGGACAACCCAAAATCTGTAAATGCTTAAGACTTGGATTTCTACCGAACCATATCTGATAGGGGGTCGTAGAAACAGCTTTCGATGGAACCCTATTAAGTATGTAGGCAGCAGTTTGTAAAGCGTAACCCCAAAGGTAATAAGGAAGATCTGTATAGCTCATCATGGATCGCACCATATCCAATAAAGTACGATTTCTATGCTCAGACACTTCATTGTGTTGAGGTGTTCCTGGTGGGCTATATTGGGCGAGAATTCTATTCTCTCTTAAATAATTTCTGAATTCTTCACTCATGTATTCACCACATCGATCTGATCTAAGGCATTTGATGAATTTACTGGTTTGTTTTTCTACTTCGTTTCGGAATATTTTAAACTTGTCAAATGTTTCTGACTTATGTTTCATCAGATAGACATATCCATATCTAGACTTGTCATCTGTGAAAGTCACAAAGTATGTCGAACCATAATGAGTGGCATGATTTAATGGACCACACATATCACTGGGTATTAGTTCCAGTAAATCTCCAGCACGGTGTCCAACACCTTGAAATTGGGCCTTTGTCATCTTTCCTTGGTTACATGACTCACAAATCGGATAAGGATCTAAGGTAAGATTTTCAATCAAACCATCCTTTACCAATTTGGATAGACGTCTAACACCTATGTGGCCCAATCTCATATGCCATAATTCAGTATTATTTAGTTCAGACTTCCTACTTGTATTTTTCTCTATATTAAAGACATATCTACATGTTTCCAAAACATAGTGATCGTTTGATAAAGAACATTCACATTTCAATAAATTTTCTTTATCATACAAACATAAAGTTTCATCCTTAATATTTTTTTTATATCTCTCTTTATCTAATATAGGCAGTGATATTATTTGTCTGATAAGTGAGGGAACATAATAACAGTCATGCAAATCTAATTTACATCCATTTGGGAGATCTAGAACAACAGTTCTTATGGCCTTGATATCCAATGTCTCGTTATTGCCAACTCTAAGCTGGATCTCCCATTTATTCAGCCTTCGTTTAACTCTCATTTCTTGCAAGGAATTTCAAATATGATTGGGACTGCCAGTGTCTAACACCCATCCACTATTTGCATCTAAGGCTAATGAGATGTCAATAATTGAAAAAATACAAAGCGTACCTGAAGGTCCTGGTTTAAGCTTTGGACAGTCCTTCTTCCAGTGTCCATACTTCTTGCATCGTAGACATTGATCACGAGCTACTTTCGGTTTTGCGCCTTTGCGCTTCTTGGAGTTTTTCTTTGATATCTTCTTTTTCCCCATCTTATTTTCTTTGACTTCCCAGAAGTCTTTGAAGAACCAGCTCCATCATGGAGATACAGTGTGGGGTTGCCTTTCTTCAAATCTTGCTCCGTCGTACGAAGCATATTATGAAGTTCTTCATATGTGGCTTGCATCGAATGCATATGGAAATCAATACAAAGCCATCATAAGAACCAGACAAAGAAGACAGAATCAAATTACGGCCTAGCCTTTCATCAAACACAATACCCTTTCATTCAAGATATCGAACTTGGTCAATCATGTTCAAAACATGAGTGCTGACAGCTCTTCCCTCCTTGAGTTCAGTACGGAACAATTCCTTAGACCTTCGATAAAGTTCCATCTCTTGATTTACGTCGAACAACTCTTTAAGTGTTCGCATGATGCTCCAAGCATCTGGTACCTCAATGTACTGTCTCAGCAAATCTGGAACCATTGATCCTAAGATGTAGGATTTCACATTTAGGTTATCATCCTTCCATCTATCAAAAGTTTCTCGCTCTTCTGGAGTGGAGTCAGGATCGATATCAATAGGCAGTGGATTGATAGTGACATAAGTCAAATTTTCATACTCCAAGACAAGACATATGTTCATTTCCCACTTCGAAATAGTTCTCGACTCATTTTAGCTTATAGGTATCCAAAAGTTTCATCAATGGATTAGCGGCAGCCATCTACAAGACAATATTTTTTAGTAGTAGCAGAATAATTTTTTTCATTTCAAAAGTGATAACACTAATTGATTATGGAATTTTAAATCTGTTAGTGCTCTCCCACTACTTTACATAATTCTGTAATCTCCCTTAACGGAAAAATAGAAATTTAACTATCAAAATTTCATAGCGGGAAGTGGATCCCATGACATTTACTCCAGCCTCACACAAATGATGATATTGGCCTTTGTAAACTCATTAGGTAGACCTTCAAGGTCAATCACTTCATGTGACTCCTGGTTTGGTCCTGAACCGTTTCTTATCCTCACACTAATGACGATATTGGATTAAGACGTGTTATAGGTATATGCTTGTCAATGTGCACTAATGAGCTTCGTATGTACACCCTCACACTAATGACGATATTGGGTGACTACGTTAACTCATCACGCTACATCTAATGTTTTACCGGAGTGACCTAAGTTCCGAGCACTTATACCCTCACACTAATGACGATATTGGATATAAGTAGTAAGAATTCATTCATCTCCGTATTGACAAGACGGACCGTCCAATAATGTTCCAACATTATTAATACTATTACTTAAAAGTAATCACCTAATCACATGAGATTTATAACAATCAAGTCATTAATTTAATTAGGTCAAAGTTTTAATTTAAAACATGCAATACATATCCAATATGTCATATTCATAATTAAATTAAAATTACTATGGCATAGATTCAAAACATGTGTTGTGTAACTTTGTGAAAGACATAGTTGTACGAGAAGAGGTAAACATGAAGTACATTTCTACGCAAGAAATGGTAGCAGATCCATTGACCAAGCATGTTCCTAGAGATGTCTTTGTTAGACATGTAAAAACTCAGGGATTGCGTAGATGTTAATGTGCTTACATATTATGATATGTATTTTTCCCAAATAATGTTTACTGATGTTAATACTCATTGATGTCTATATTCAATGCTTACATGTTAATATTTTGATACATGTTTTAAACAAATATATTATTCGTTAGTATAAGAAGTATGTCGGACAAGTGAATGATTGGCCCTCTCACACGGGCAATCGCCTCCATTACTTTGTGTTAATGGGAGATGAGATAAATTTTTAAGCTAATTATCTAAGTGATAATCTAGAGAGCTCAAGCTTAAAAATTATGTAATGTCGTTATGAGGTAACTTTCTCTGTGATATGACCTAAGGTGAATAAGTTCGTTTCACCTTACTTGTCTTAATGTCAGATATGAATTAGACATTGTGTTTGTCTGAACTATAATCTGTACGGTATTTTATGAGACATGCACTCCATGGGAAATAAGAGAATACCGTAGCACATGTTTTCATACCATGTGTACATTTGCGACTATTGACGGTAATACAAGTAAAGATCTCAGTCTTGATATTGTGTGAGACCCTTGAGATTATTTCAATCTCACATTGTACCCTTTAGACTCTTGTCTGCTTCTTAAAACTTAAATTTGATGATCGCTATCTTGGAGTGTTACTGAAGGATCATGAGAGATTCGATCTGAAAGGACATCTCTGGAAAAGCGAATTGAATCAAGGTTGAGAGATTCGAGAAAGGAGAAAGATCATTATATGAGTAATATCACATTAGATTGTATTCACTGGTCGACCAATATGTTGTTCTATGTGATCAAACATGATTGTGAATACAAAATAAATATTACATTCGAAAAGAGATCGAGAGAGCTTTAATGTGATAAATGATCAAGGATACTGCATAATCAACTATGGTTCTATCCATTTTTCGAGTAGCTATATATTCCTAACAGATGTATAGCAATTGAGCTCTCAAAGTATGCTGGTTGCACGGCACAATTGCAAAGTATGAATTATTCTTGTAGAGATAATAAAAATTGTTGATCCCATCATGTGTGAGTGGGAGATGTTGGAAATTAGTGATTGGGAATTATTTGGTATTGTTAAATAACAACAATTAGTAATAATTTCATGTTGGAAATTATTAAGTAACAATAAGAGTTGTTAATCAAATAATTAAGTAATAACAAGAGTTGTTAAGTAACAACAATTAGTAAAATGTTAAGTAGGGAACATATGGTACACCCATGATGGTAACATTTTTGGAAGGGTTAGAGAAAGTCATTATGCATCCAAATACATGTGATTACATAGTAATCAATACATGTGATTAAATAGTAATCAAAGATTAATAGTAATCCATGCATGTGAGCTAATAGTGACTTGGTTTCCCTCCTATAAATAAGACCATTTGCTTATTGAGTTAAGCAATCAATTAAGTTTGATTAAGAGGTCTCTACAAGAAGAAAGGTATGCAATTGTGTTGTGGTTAACTTAGATTTATTTCAATTAGTTTGTAAATAAATTTAGGACTAGTAATACATGTATTGTTAGATCTTAAGAGGACAAACATGTAAATATATTAGGGATTACGTTTCCTAACAGTTGTAATTAAGAATCTTCCATTTCACTATGGTATTGAGCAAGCTGCATATGTTGGCATTAAAGAAATGTTATATTTTGCATATGCTTGAGCATTGCTAGACTTTAACAAAACTTTTGAGATTGAATACGATGTGTCAGATATAGGGATTGGTATTGTTTTGATGTAGGTTAAGCAGCTCATAGCATTTTTAAATGAGAAGTTAAATGTAGTATTTTTGCGGTACCATACCTATGATAAGGAGTTTTATGCTCTTGTTAGAGATTTATGCTCTTTTTAGATCTTTGGAGATATGATAGTACTATTTGTGGCCTAAGGACTTCATGATCCACATCGACTATGAGTCATTGAAACATTTTAAAGGCCAAAGTAAGCTAAACAAAAGACATGCTAGATGGATAAGTATGTCAAGACATTTCCCCTATGTTATTCAATATGAGAAAGGTAAGGAGAATGACATTGTCGATGTTTTATCCATGGGTATGATCTCATTACTAAGAGTGCCAAAATGCTTATAATTGAGTACGTTAAAGATGTGTATCATAATTATATGGATTTTTCTTATATGTATGTGGCATGTGATAAGGAAGCTTATGGTAAGTTATATAAGCATGATGGTTATTTATATAGGGAGAGTTAATTAGGTGTGCCTAATCATTCCATGTATGAGTTATTAGTATGTGAGGCACGGTGTGGAGAAAACTTTAGATGTTTTGTCTGACTACTTTTATTGGCCTAAGATGAAAAAGGATGATATTCGCAGATGTGGTCGATGAATCACTTATAGAAAGGTCAAATCTAGAGTTTTATCACATAGGTTGTACACACCCTTACCTGTACGTAGTGTGCCGCAGATAGACATTTCAATAGATTTTGTTTTATGCTGTCTATGATGAGAAAAGGTAAAGTCTATTTTCCTAACAATATATCCATTCTGTAAAATGGCATATTTCATGATACCATAAGACAGATGATGCAATGAATGCAACTGACTTATTTTCCAGGGATATAGTGGGAGTCCAGGGTGTATCTAGGAGTATCGTGTTAGATAGGAATGTTAAATTCATTAGTCATATTTAGAAAGTATTGTAGGATAAGTTGGGTACTAAACTCTTATTTTCCACTGCTTGTCACCAATAAACTGATGGTCAGACGAAAGTAGTTAATATGATATTAACACAGCTTTTATACACTAAAGTCCATAAGAATTTAAAGACTTCATAAGATTGTTTATCATTTAAGAGCATGTATTCTTCTATTTCTTATTCTTCTTTTGAACTTGTTTATGGTTTTAATCCACTAACTCCTTTAGATTTGATGTTTTTACCTATTGATGAAGGGATTTGTTTCGATGGTAAAAAGAAAACAGAATTGGTGAAATCCATCCATGAGAAAGCACAGCTGCAGATTGAAAAAATTAATGAGCATTACTCTTCAAAAGCCAACAAGGGCAGGAGATGTGATATTTGAACCAGATGATAGAGTTTGGGTTTACATGCCTAAGGAAAGGTTTCCAACACTGAAATGATCTAAGTTGATTCTTAAAACAATGGGCTATTTCAAATACTTGACATGATGATTGAAAATGACTACAATATTGATCTTCTACGTGTGTATGACGTGTCTACTAAGTTTAATATTGATTTCCTTTCTTTGTTTTGTATATGTTGATGGTGTTTCAGGCACTATAACATTTAAGACAGCACGACGAGGACAGAAGGGTAATTTCCTGGCTGGTTGAGATCATCAGAACCGACCCGACCACAACATGTGAAGACCGACCACTTTGGTTCGTATGACCGAGCACTTTAAGGTCGGCAGGAACACTCTCAGCATAAAAGACTGTCATGACCGACCACATAAAAACCGACCAGACGGCGAGACGCGTTCAAGATTACGACACTCTATTCTAACGGATAAGATAAGCGAGTTATCCTACTTTCACAAGGAGATGGAGTCAGAATCCGAAAAGGAAGAAGAAAAGAGAAGGGAACATCAGGCTAGGAATCCTTGCAAGAGAAGAGACTAAGTTCAACTAGGATTTCTTATGCAAATAGGAGTCTGATTTCTGTATTACTATAAATAGGAGAGCATAGTATGTGTAAAAGGCATCCTCAAAATCATAAGATCACCAACAAAACTAGTGATCTGAATCTTCAAGCCCTGACTTGTAGAGATCCGAGAAGAGTGTTTGAGTAATAAAAGTACCATCCTTTTTTGTGTCCGTGGACGTAGGTCGGATCCAAATCCACCGAACCACGTTAAATCCCCTTGTTGTTTGGTGTGTTTATCTATTTTTCGCTAAATTTGCCTTTGGTCCCCCATAACCAAACAAATTCACTATTGAGGGAAGATTTCCTCGGGAGTGATATTTTAATATTACCCTGAGACCAAAATCAGCCGTCAACAGTTGGCGCCGTCTGTGGGGAACTCAACAAAAAAGCAACTCGCGTAGTGAGACAATGGCGGAAGACGGAAGCCACCAACCATCAGGGAGCTCGGCTGCAGATTGGATGGAGAAGATTGAGGAGAACCTTAGGAAAGAAAGGGAGGAAAGCCAAACTCTGCTAAAAACCATAGTAGACCGGTTGGAAAGGATAGAAGGAGCACACAATGGAAAATTTGAGGCCGGGACTAGCCGACGAAGGAACGACATAGCAGAAGGAAAGAGGATTGTCGATATAAGTGAGGACGACAACCCCGGAGGAGAGACCCTTATAGGGTAAGATCTGTAGTGGTCCAGGGAGATTCCTGGACCGAGGACACATGGGAGGAGAGAGTGACAAATCGTCACCAGACCCCTCCTATGATAGCCTTCGCAACACCCGGCGAAAGGAGAAAGAATATGACGAAGAGGTACGAGAAGATACCGGCCTCGAGAAACACCACCCTCGGGATAACAGAAAGAAAGAAGACCGCATGAGGCGGAGTGGAACCAAAGATAGCAACATGAAATCTTGGTTACGGGAGGAGCTGATCAAATGGGGAGTATATCCCAATGCAAACAGAGGGGATGTCCAGGACGGCAAAGATGAATCTCCCCTCGCGGAAAAAATAAGGTCGGCAAGATTCCCAAAGCGATTCAGCATGCCGACCATGGCACCCTACAAGGGCCACTCGACCCGAAATCACACATCGAAAGCTTGTCTTGTTGATGGAAGTCCAGGGAGTAGTAGGAGATGCCATCTGCAAAGTGTTCCCCCTAACTTTAGGTGGACCCACCATCCTATGGTACAGAAGCTTGGCTCCGGGGAGCATCAGCGGCTTCACACAACTTAAGAAATCGTTCATTCGACACTTTAAAGGGGCTTGCGTTCCTAAAAAGACGATTGGAGAATTAAGACTTATGAAGCAAGGAGACGATGAACCTCTGAAGATATTTATTGAAAGATACCATAATATGGTACTCGAAGTCGGAGGGTATGAATCCCCCGAGCTCTGGAAAGCTTGAAGGGAGCCTTGAAGGTCGGAAGACTATGGACCCATCTAAGGATCCAAGACACCCCGGACTACGCCACCGCTCTGGAGGTGGCCCGAAAATTCGTTTTGTTAGAAAACGAAGAGATTATCCCGAAAAGGGAACACTATCAGAGAAAGGACCGCAAGGGAGAGAGTCCCTCGCCGGACAGAAAGAGAATCCAGAAGACCACCCCTAAAGCACAAAGATTCAAGCCACTGCACCGGGACAATCAGGAGAGAAGGGCGCCGACCCAAGTAAACCATGTGGTCAGGGAAGATGCGTACATTCCCCTAAAGAAACCACTAGGGCAAATTGTCATGGAGATCCAGGGGAAAGGCCTCTTAGTGGAACCCGACCAAAGGAGATTCCCCCGGACAAAAAAACCAAAAGGCTTATTTGTACACCATAACTCCAAAGGACATGCAACAGACGGATGTAAGGATCTCCGAGAACAAATGGAAGATCTAGCACGAAACGGGTATCTCAACAAATACACTGACCACGAGGTCATGACAGCCAGATAAAGAGCACGTGGTCGCCAAATCAATATCATCGCAGGAGGAAGAACACTGGCCGGAAACTCTAACCGGTCAAGGAAAGATTACAGCAGAACCCGAGGACCAGATGTCTTAAACAGAGCAGGGCACAGGGCTACCGGGAGCCGGTCGGTACCAATAATGTTCACTGATGAGGATACCCGCGGAGTAAGTTTCCCTCATGACGATGCATTAATAATCAGGCAGTCATCAGCGGGTCGGAGGTAGACAGAATCCTGGTGGACCCCGGAGCGCTGTTGACTTAATTTCCAGAGAAGCACTGGACAACCTAGGGGTAGAATATGCAACCCTTACCGACGATAGCACTCCCTTATACGGTTTCGGAGGAGCAGCCGTTATCCCACTAGGAAGAATACAGTTGGCAATAACTGTCGGGACGCATCCCCGAACCCGGACGATCATGACAGACTTCACGGTAGTAGACTGCATGAGCAGTTACCAAGCCATCGTCGGAGACCCTTCATGATGAAAACGAAAGCCGCGATGTCCTGCTACCACCTAAAACTGAAATTCCCCACTCGAGAAGGGATTGGAATTGTGTGCGGAAGCCAGAAAACAGCTCGCAGCTGCTTCGCAACTCTCTCACGAGAAACCCTATGCATCACAGAAGACAGTCGAAAACGACAAAGGAACCAGGGAGGAGAAGAAGAAGAAGACAGAGGCCCAGGCGCCTGGCCAAACAAAAGTGCTCGACTTGCTGCAGCTGAGGAAACCGAGGAGATAGAACTTTACGGGGCAGGAAAAAGTTTAAAGATAGGGGGAGGCCTGAGCGAGTCCATACGACAAGACCTTATGGAATGCCTGAAGGGATACCCGGATGTCTTTGCCTAGGGATACAATGACATGCTGGGGATCGACCCGAAATTCATCAATCACCGCCTAGCAGTAGACTCATCTCGCAAGCCGGTTAGGCAGAAGAGAAGGAACTTCAATCAAGAAAGGAGTAAAGTAATAGCAGCCGAGGTCGAAAGCTACTAAAGGCTGGTCTCATCAGGGAAGCAAGGTACCCGGATTGGGTATCGAACGTGGTATTGGTTAGGAAGAACAATGGCAAGTGGCGAATGTGCGTCGATTTCACCGACTTAAACAAGGCATGCCCAAAAGACAGCTTTCCTTTGCCAAACATAGACCAGCTAGTAGACACCACAGCCTGTCAAGGCTTACTGAGCTTCATGGATGCTTTCTCCGGATACAACCAGGTCAAAATGTGCCCGGCAGACGAAGAGAAGACGACCTTCATCACAGATCAGGGGCTTTACTGCTATAAAGTGATGCCCTTCGGGCTAAAAAACGCTGGGGCAACTTTCCAAAGGTTGGTAAACAAAGTTTTCAAACCGCTTATCGGCATTACAATGCTGGTTTATGTCGATGACATGATAACAATGTCGAAAGAACCAAACAACCACATGGACGACCTAAAAAGGACCTTCGAGCTTCTAAGAAAACACAACCTAAAGCTCAATCCGGAAAAATGTACCTTCGGGGTAGCTTCAGGGAAGTTTTTAGGCTACATGGTGAGTGCCCGAGGATTGAAGCAAACCCACAGAAGATCCAGGCAATACTGGCCCTAAAGTCTCCCAAAATAGTAAAAGAAGTACAGAGTCTGACCGGTAGAGTGGCCGCGCTCAACCGGTTCATATCACGAGCAACTGACAAATGCCACCATTTCTTCGAAGTAATTCAAAAAGCGAAGAAGGATGTCGACTGGACGGCAGAGTGCGAGGAAGCCTTCCAGCAGCTGAAACAGTATCTCATGCAGCCCCCACTCTTGGCTAAACCACTCCAGGTGAAACATTATACCTATATCTGGCTGTTTCGGACCGAGCAGTAAGTTCAGTACTGATACAGGAAACCAACAAGATCCAGAAGCCTGTCTACTATATCAGCAAAGCCCTCTTAGACGCTGAAACCCGGTATCCAGTACACGAACTGGTCGCCCTTTCACTAGTTACGGCAGCTCGAAAATTACGGCCTTACTTCCAGGCCCATCCTATCCGGGTATACACCGGCCACCCCCTAAAACAAATTCTGCAACGGCCAGAGGTTTCCGGCAGATTAGTAAAGTGGTCGGTAGAACTAAGTGAGCATGACATCGCCTACCTCCCGAGAGCAGCAGTAAAAGGACAAGCCCTGTCAGATTTTGTCGCCGAATGTACCGACCCCCAGACCCTGGCTATAGACGAGGACAAGTGGGAAATGTCCGTAGACGGTTCGGCCAGCACACAAGGCAATGGCGCGGGAATCGTCCTAAAAAGCGACAAAGGAGAAGAAATCCTGCTCGCCCTAAAATTCGCTTTCATAGCAACCAACAATGAAGCTGAGTATGAAGCAATACTGGGCGGTTTGAGACTATGCACGGTGCTAGGGATCCCAAATGTGGTAGTAAAGAGTGACTCGCAGTTAGCCGTTCAGCAGCTAAAAGGAGCATTTCAAGCAAAAGAACCTGGCATGATGGCCTACCTGACCGAAGTACGAAAGTTAACAGGGAAGATGGGAGATGTAAGCTTCGAACAAATCCCCCGAGAAGACAATTGTGAGGCAGACTCTCTGGCACGGCTAGCTTCTTCAACAAACAAAGTCGAACACTCCAGGATAATCCCTTTGATCCACGTCCGGGAAAAAAGCGTGGGGAAATCTGAAGTAGAAGTTCTAGATAAAGAAAGCCCAGCGTCATGGATGCAACCCATCAGAAAATACTTGGAAACGGGAGAAACACCAGAGGACAGAGCAGAGGCCAGAAAGTAAAGGTACAAAAGCACCAAATTCTCCCTAATTAACGGGGTACTTTACCGACGGGCTACTCAGTCCCCCTCTTAAGATGTCTTGCCGAAGAAGAGGCAGATTATGTGCTCAGAGAGATATATACGGGCATCTGTGGAAGCCACGCCGGAGGTCGCTCAATCGCTTTCAAAGCCTTAAGACAAGGTTTTTACTGGCCGACCATGCACCAGGACGGCGTAGAAGTAGCCCGCAGGTGCGAAGGATGTCAGAAAAACACAAACCTCCACCACCAACCAGCAGAACAGTTGACCACGTTGCTCAGTCCCTGGCCGTTCGCCCAGTGGGGGCTAGACATCATTGGACCGATGCCACAAGGGAAAGGACAGGCGAAGTATGCCATCGTGGCCATCGATTATTTCACCAAATGGGTGGAAGCAGAGCCATTATCCACCATAACGGAGAAAAGAGCCACTGAATTCCTGAGGAAAAATATTGTATGCCGGTTCGGGATTCCCCGAGCCATCATCACAGACAACGGGAAGCAATTTGACAGTAAAGGTTTCAGAAAACTCTGCGAGGACTCCAGATTGCCCTAAGATTTGCTACACCAGCCCATCCCAATCAAACAAACGGCCAAGTCGAGGCAACGAACAAGACCATCAAGGCCAACCTCAAAGCTCGGCTTGGATCCAGCAAAGGCCTATGGGTCGAGGAACTACCAGAAGTACTATGGGCGCATCGGAACCTATAAGGACTCCACGGGAGAAACCCCGTTCTCCCTAGCATACGGGTATGAAGCTGTCATCCCAGCAGAGATCGGAGTAACCTCCCATAGGGTTCAGCACTACGAGAGTAAGCAGAATGAAGGACTTATCAGAAACCACCTCGACCTGATCGAAGAAAAGAGAGAGAGATCGGCCATGAAGATAGCAATTTACCACAAAGGATGGCCCGTTTTTACAACAAAAGGATTCGGACACGCACCTTCATCCCAGGCGACCTAGTGCTAAGAAAGGTCACCCTAAATACTCGAAAGCCAGAAGAGGGCTCCCTGGGCGCCAAATGGGAAGGGCCCTACAAGGTGGTGAAAGTGATAAAGCCCGGAGTATACATCCTAGAACGGCTTGACGGCACAAGATTAAAAAAGCCATGGAACGCCGAGATGTTGAGAAAATACTTCCAGTAAACTTCCCCCTAGGAATTCAAATACAGAGCCTCTCTCAAAATGACCCACAGAGAGTTGTAAGAAGGGCAGTATGTCCCCAAGTATCAATAAAGAGCTTTTTTTTTTATTTATCCGCTCTTCCAAAAAAAAATAATAAAAAATAAAAGTTTGCGAAGAGCTCCGGGGACATACTCAATACAACGATCCAAAACATAAGGAGAAACTCGCCCTTAATATTCCAAACAGCTCGGGGTCGGGTATATCCCACCGAGTCAGCCCTTCGGACTGGGGACGTAACATTCCCCCAGGTCCAAGTGCCTTTCTCAGCTCGGGGTCGGGCACGTCCCACCGAGTCAGCCCTTCGGACTGGGGACGTAACATTCCCCCAGGTCCAAGTGCCTCCTCAGCTCGGGGTCCTTAGGGACATACTCGATGCATAGGATCCGTGAGAAGCATAGCACGGGGAGGGATGATACCCCCGTGGCGATTGCTTACTCCAGTGTTACCGAACATAAGGAGGAATATGCCCTTAATGTGTCGAACACTTTTTGATCCTCATTTACCCGATGTAATGGATCCGTGGGAAAGCATAGCACGGGGAGTGAGGCCCCCGTGACGATTGCTAGCTCCAGTGAAACCGGACCTAAGGAGGGATATGCCCTTAGCGTCCCGGACACTCTATGATCCATTCATTACTCTACTCGGATCCGTGAGAGGCACAGCACGGGGATGCGTTGAGCCCCTGTAGCGTGTGCCTACTCCAGCGTGGAAAGGAGGAGCCCTCATGAAATACACAGACTCCCCAGTGGACCGACGTGTAGAGGATGTGCCCTTACCAATCAAACGCTCTTTTTTATCCGAATCCTGGTTCGCCGGGACACTGAATTGAAAGATTCAGAATTGTGTTTTTGAGACCTCGGGCAGGACGCTGTTTTGAGACATCCATGTTGTTATTCTTTTGCAAAAAAAACGTTTTCATGGGATAGGTGCTAAGTCACCCCCGGCCTTTGATCTTATTTCAACTTGTTTTTGTTTTTCGCCGGTCTGGCAGAGGGACGCCCATGCCAGATTTGGCAGGACTTCAAGAGGTTGATTCACTTCCCTTATGTACAAGTCCCAAAAATTATTCGGCTCGGGGCTGGATTTGTTCCGCCGAGGCCACCTATTTATTGGGCCCGGGGCTGGATTCGTTCCGCCGAGGTCACTTGGTTTCTCTAAGCTCGGGGTCGGGTTACGTCCCACCGAGTCGGTTTCTTTGGACTGAGGAGGTAACATTCCCCCAGGTCCAAGTCTTTCACACAGCTCGGGGTCGGGTTATGTCCCACCGAGTCGGTTGCTTCGGACTGGGGAGGTAGCATTCCCCCAGGCCGGCCTTCGTATGGCTGGGGAGGTAACATGCCCCCAGAACCCAAACGTCTCACTCAGCTCGGGGTCGGGTTACGTCCCACCGAGTCAAACTCTTTTGGTTTGGGGAGGTAACATTCCCCCAGAACCCAAACGTCCACTCAGCTCGGGGTCGGGTTACGTCCCACCGAGTCAAACTCTTTCGGTTTGGGGAGGTAACATTCCCCCAGAACCCAAGTCTTTCACCCAGCTCGGGGTCAGGTTATACCCCTCTGGTTCATGATGACCCCTGAAGGGTCTCATATTGTTCGGACAACAAAAAAATTGGAGAGAGACACGAAATAAACATAAGATACATATATATGTATGTCAAAGTACAACTTAAAGTTTTATTACAAAAATATGTAAGTGTACATAGGGCCCCGGTCGGGTTACCCTTTCTCATTCAGCCCGCACAGGGGCAGGAATTTCTTCCTCAGCTCGCTCAGACAACGGGAGGATTGGCTCGATCTCGGGAGGAGGAACAGCTGCTTCATCCCCGGCTGCACGGCAGACCTCTACTTCATGGACGGGAGGAGGGATCTCAAGGCAGTCCTCGCCTGCGACAGAAATCTCAGGTCGTCCTTCATGGGGAGCCTCAGAAGCCGGAACGATCAAAATCGGGGCAGGATCCATCACCTCCTCGGTAGGGGGAGGGAGCCACTTCCGGAACTCCTCCTCGGAGATCTCCCCTTTACAGAAACTGATGGCCGCATGAATATGATCCATATTCAAACCTGGCAGCACCATCGGTATCAGCTCAGCATAGTCACCAACTCCCTCTAGGCGGATAGCCTCCTTCTCGGCCTCAAGGTCGGCCTCTCTCTCCTCAAGCTCGGCCTCTTTCCTCTCAAGGTCATCCACCCCGAGGGTTACAGAACCCTTTCGCTTTTTTGAGGAGCCCACAGATGATATTTTACCTCGGAGAGCGTCTTTCTTCTTGCCCGGGACAGGATCTTCCTCCTCCTCTTGGACCAGCTCGGTCTCCTCGGCCCCAAATTGACGCCTCCTTTTCCTCAAGGGCTTCGACGGACTGGTGAGACGAGCAGACCCCGATGATTGTGCACCAGGAGAAGACAGATCACGAGCAGCCGGCTGAACCTCCCTTGAGACGCCCTCTCAGCCCCTGCAGAATTAGGTTGTGCCCGGGAAGTTCCCGTTTCAGCATGACCGGCCTTCTTCATAGTGCCGGCCAACTTCTCAAGAAACTTTGTCCTCTTCGACATGCCTACAAAAAAAAGGGAAAAAGGGAAATCAGGACCCGAGCATATAACAAAGATATCAAACATGATAAAACAAACAGGGAAGATCATCAAAACAGCCATCAGACACCTACCTATCCGACCCGAGACTTCCGGAGGGACGGTCCGAGTAAGGCCTGACTCAACAAAGGCCGCATCATTGACCAACTTCCTCCAGTGGGCAGCATAACCCCGAGCCCAATGTACCCGCCTCCGAACCTGACGAGAAACCTTGGGAGCATCTCGCCAACAAGCTGGGAGGAACCAGAGAAGTCAGAACCTAAAGAACTAAGAACGGGAATAAAGCAAGAAAAAAGGGGTATTAAACTCCTAACCTCCAGCCCTGAAAATGTCCGGAACCGAGACGTCCTCCTCAAACGATCTCAGGACCCGACCCCAGTCCCCAGTAGCCCAGAACCAAAGGTCTTTGAAGTTCTTATTGGAGTCGGGGAGTTTCTGGACAAGGTTGGACGAGCTATCGTAAGCAGAGAGGTAATACCAACCGTAGTGAGTCTTTGGGTTAGACTTCAAACGGTATAACCTCTTCACCTCTTCCAAGCAAGGTACAGCTAAACCTGCCCGGTGCCAGACCACATATATGCCGGCCAGAATCCTCCAGCTATTCAAGCTCAATTGGCAAGTGGCAATCTCCATCTCGGCCAGCATCCAAGCAAAATAACGTTGCATCGGCAGCCGTAGCCCACACTAAAAAAAGACAGGAAGAAGTGCCACCGAGCCCTCATCAGGTTGACTAGCACGATCCATTGGGCCGGGAACTTCAAGGGCTATATCTATCGGGATGTCGTATCGTTGCCGCAACAGCGCAAGATCATCCTCAGTTATTTTGGAGGGACGATTCATATCCAGAGCCGACAACCCAAGTTCACCAGGCTCTGGGTCCTTCCGAGGAACCCTCTGATGGTAGGAGTCTTGTTCGATCTCGGAGGGAGTAGGGGTAGTGTCAAGGTCTTCTACACTAGGTGTCCCAGAGCCCGAGGAGAGCTCCTCAGCAGGGGGAGTTGAGATCTTAACAGGCTTTTCAGGGGAGGAACCGCTGTCAGACATCCCTAAAACACCCAGAAAAACAGAGAAGGAAGGGGAAGTCAGTCTATGGCAAAAAAAACTACCCACGGTTTCCATGTTAAACTAAAGCAGGTGATCTCTAAAAGTGCCCTAAAGCAGAACCCAGCAAACCATAAATCTTTTCCTAGCAAACACAGATTCGTAAAACAAAAAAAGCAGAAGTCGTTCAGAAGACTTACTTGTTCTTCTCAGAAAAGGCAGAAGGTTGTTCAGTGCGGGTGTGCCCGTTCCTTATTTCACAACACAGAGGAAGAAAAAGACCACGGTTGAACTTCGAAAGCGCGGAGTCGGGCAAATCACAGAGATATTTGCAGAAAAGAGAAGAAAGAAGAAAAGGAAAAAAAAGATTGAACAGTGAAAGCCTCGTCCTCTTATAGTCATGGCAAAGACGCTCGTGACCATTGGATCTAAAGGAAGAGCCCGGATGAAAGCCAAGTGTCGACTGCAAAAGGGGTCTCCCAAGTTCAAACAGGCGGCTGAGATCAGCCCACTGTGAAGACGCCTCTGCACGGTCGATTCGTCCCCTCTTTTGGCGGGAACCCGGTGGATGTTTGACAAGTGTCAAAATTAGAAGAAACCCTAAAGTTGATTTGATAGGCATTTAAACAGACGTGACTGATTGCGTGTCTCGAGACGAAACACTTAAAAAGAAGCAACAAAGCATTTCTCGACCCAAGACCGACCTCCAACAGAGCAAGTCAGAAACACCTTCTTTATGTAGTTCCCGGCACCAACTTGCACGCTTGTTGGAACCGAGAACTATGGGACAGATGTTGATGGTGTTTCTAGGCACTATAACATTTAAGACAGCACGACGAGGACAGAAGGGTAATTTTCTGGCTGGTTGAGATCATCAGAACCGACCCGACCACAACATGTGAAGACCGACCACTTTGGTTCGTATGACCGAGCACTTTAAGGTCGGCAGGAACACTCTCAGCATAAAAGACTGTCATGACCGACCACATAAAAACCGACCAGACGGCGAGACGCGTTCAAGATTACGACACTCTATTCTAACGGATAAGATAAGCGAGTTATCCTACTTTCACAAGGAGATGGAGTCAGAATCCGAAAAGGAAGAAGAAAAGAGAAGGGAACATCAGGCTAGGAATCCTTACAAGAAGAAAAGACTAAGTTCAACTAGGATTTCTTATGCAAATAGGAGTCTGATTTCTGTATTACTATAAATAGGAGAGCATAGTATGTGTAAAAGGCATCCTCAAAATCATAAGATCACCAACAAAACTAGTGATCTGAATCTTCAAGCCCTGACTTGTAGAGATCCGAGAAGAGTGTTTGAGTAATAAAAGTACCATCTTTTTTGTGTCCGTGGACGTAGGTCGGATCCAAATCCACCGAACCACGTTAAATCCCCTTGTTGTTTGGTGTGTTTATCTATTTTTCGCTAAATTTGCCTTTGGTCCCCCATAACCAAACAAATTCACTATTGAGGGAAGATTTCCTCGGGAGTGATATTCTAATATTACCCTGAGACCAAAATCAGCCGTCAACAGTATATGTGCAGATTTAAGATCGAATCCTTTTGAGACGGGAGAGGGGATGATGCGACAGAAGTTAGACCAACAGCATAAGATTAATTGCATGTTCCGAACGGGCCTATAACTATGCCAAGAGCTAAGAAGATTAAAGGAGTAATAGCGAGATCACTTCAAGCTACTTGGGAAAATTACACAAGACCAGCTAGCACGACTTCAACATTTCATATGGTATCAAGAGAAGTACAACCAACCCTATTTGAATATAAAAGGGAAAGATAAGAAAATACTAATAAACTTGTAATTTTTACCCATTTGTTGCACAATTGAGTGATCCAGCAATTAACTTTGTTCTTGGATCTTTGCCCATACACACAAACATTCAAGAAATATTTTTTGGTACCCGAACATTTTGGTCCATCTTAGTTAGTTTTGTTTCCTTTTAGAATCCAAATATTTTTAGCATTAGAAATATTTCCCATAGGGCAAATAAAACTTTTATGACCCAAATATAGACAATAATTATATTTAATCATAGGGTCATTGTATGAATTAACCTTCACAATTTGATTTTTCAAAACCTCATGCTTTATAGAAGGCAAAACATCTTTTCTCATTTGACAATTAATGTTAAAATAATGTCATTTAACTCAATATTCTTACTCATAAAAACATATATGTCATTAAATATATCATCAAAATTGGTCTTTCATGTTTTCTTCTTATGTTGTTTTTTTGTCTTTTTGAAAGCATTTGTTCGATGTGTGGCCTAATTTATCGAAAGTATAGCAAGTTACGTCCCAACCTATTTTGTGCTCATGGGTTTCCCCTTGGATGATTTCTTGGACATCAAGAATTTTCAAAATTTTCTTTACATATGTCTCATTTCTTCATCCTCCCCCATCATCTTCCTCATCATCACTCTCCTTATCAATAATAGAATCTTTAAATACAATTTCTTTTCTTTTTCTACCTCACTTCTATCATTGTCTATCTCCTCCTCATATGAGATAAGTGATCCAATGAGACCATCTAAGGATAAAATTTTAAGATCTTTTTTCATTCTAATTTCCATACTCATCGACCTCCACTCATTGGGAAAAAAACTAATCACCTTCTAACTATTGGTGAAGTACTTTTCTAGGGCTTTCAAAGAGTTTACTATGTCGGTATACCAAGTAACCCTATCATGTATCAGCTCATAATTAGGCCTCATCTCAAATAATCGATATTGTCTAGAGAATCTACTAATTAATTTTAAACTCTTTCACTTGGCCAGTCCCTTCATATACCAAATCTAAATGCTTGTCCAAATTGAAATGCTCATTTACAAGTTAACACTCTATGCAATTCTTTCTTATTTAAAGCGCAATAAAAAGAATTCATAGCTTGGGCATTCAATGTGCTTCTCCTTTTATCCTCTCGATTCGACTCACTATAAGTTTTGGGTATTGATTTTCTATCTATATCAACCGTAGTTGGTTCAAAAGGTATATAACTCATTAGCTCATATATATCACAATCCATAACTTGAAGATATATTCTCATGCTAGTCTTGTAATCAGGATAACCACTACCATCAAAGTATGGAGGTTTAAATATGGATTGGCCGTTCGAGAAGGAAGTACTATTATAGGCTGCTATATTTGATCTTTAGCTCAGGATAGTTAAATCCTAAGGTGAAGAGCATTTCGTTCTAATACTAATTGTAATTCCCCTAAAGTTGGGCCTAAATAATCCAAGAGGGGGCGGATTAGGAATTGATAATTCAAAGCTCTGAATTACCTCAAGTTGGCAATTGAAACCTAACACTCTCAAATTCAATCATTCATTTCTTCAATACTTCAAACATCAACTCCATCCACAAACACGTAATCCCAATATGATGGTATTTAAATAAATTCAAAAAATTAATATCCAATATAATTCAATTTCAACACATGCCCAAATATCTCAAATATGCAAGTATAAATAAATTAAAGTTCAAAAAATAATGGAAAGAGATGCATACGGTGATTTTTATGTGATTGGGTAATCTTGCCTACGTCAATGACCGGCGTTTTCACACGTGTATAACGCAAGCGCACGTATCGTTCAAGTAGTATAAAAGATATCGATCCCACGAGGACTTAAAACCTTTTCTTATGAAGTTAAATGTTTACAAGTATCTAATGGATTAATTGTTTGATTGGGTGTTGACTTTAAAATTAAAACAAGTAAATAAAATTGCTTGAAAGTAGATTGAAGAAAATTCAAATTTATAAAACTATCCAGGGTTGTGAATCTTTCCAATATCTTTTTAAAAGATGAAGTGGTCATTTTACTTTTGTGTAATATATTGGTTTATTAATCTGGAACACGAAATTATGTAAAAGTCTCTTCCGATGGTCAAATACAAATACCCAGTATAACCCAATTAATCATATTATATGTTAACCAAGTTATCTGAATTCATTAAGATTAAGTTCCAATTATGGCTACCCCCGCCCGATAGGTATATTCATATCATGTAAGGAAATCTATTAAAGGGTTATCTATCCTCAAGGAAGATTGTGGGCTATTGAGTCTAAGGTCTTTAACCTAAAATCCATTTTCCAAGTTCATTTTAAGTTTACCGAATCAATCTTATTAATGGCCAATTAACAAGATGCATTAAGAGTAAGGCTCAATAAATAAACATTTATATTACCCAACCCGTAATTTAACCCCTTATAAACCGATGATATTGGATTTCATCACAACCCCGGATAACTGGCTTAGTTACGACACATATTTACAGGTAGTAAAAACTTAAATAAAAGAAAAGACATAAAATAAATGCTGGAAATTAAATACTGAAAAGTAAATTACTGAAAAGTAAATTACTGAAAAGTAAATTGCTGAAAAGTAAATTGCTGAAAAGTAAATTGCTGAAAAGTAAATTGCTGAAAGTAAATAAAGTAAAAATACAATAAAAGAAAATGATGGGGTTAGAGGATCCACTTTTATTATTACTATTTTAGATATC
The DNA here is from genome assembly GCA_019454045.1 of Zanthoxylum bungeanum. Lineage (NCBI taxonomy): Eukaryota > Viridiplantae > Streptophyta > Magnoliopsida > Sapindales > Rutaceae > Zanthoxylum > Zanthoxylum bungeanum. The sequence continues at coordinate 90,079 of SKCR01032106.1, read as the reverse complement.
TCTCTTAATATAATATATTAACTTTGAGTGATAATTACCAACCAGCCATATAGGCGGTATCCTGATTAAGTCAAATTAATAATTAATTACCAACCGACCAACCAGGCGGTATCCATGCTTAGTTAGGTTAAAACCAATTTATAATTAATTACCAACCGACCATATGGCGGTATCCTCATTAAGTCAGTTTTATTATATTATAATTAATGGAGATTAATCTAAATAGCAATAATAAAAGCTTTATCTTTTACCCCAGCAAGGGGGAGTTACCTCCTCATTGCGTGAAAAGTAAAAACTGAAAAAGTAAAGAAATGAAAGTATTGTGCGTAAAAGTAAATTGCGGAAAGTAAAAACTGAAAAAGTAAAGAAAAGAAAGTGCGAAAGTGGAAATTAATTACTGAAAGCTGTAAATAAACAAACAAGATACAATTTTTTTAGTTATTCTTAAGGAATTTCAAAGAAGAAAGTATGAAATTACAAATGGAACTTGAAACAGCTCAATCCGATATCGGAGTAAAAAGTTATGCCGGAAATACGACAGTTGGAATTTTTGAAACTACACTTCGTTAGAACGCTCTTTCAAGTTTCCAATCTCCAAAATTAATATGTCAAGTCCAATTTTTGCCCTTTTTGACCCACATTTTTCATAAATGATTCTATTGAGTCCCAATATTATTTTATCTGCAAAATAAACTAAAACACATCAAAACGTCATCAAATCCGAGAAACTAAACAAAATATTAAGTAAAAAGTTATGAAATTACAAATGGAACTTGAATCAGCTCAATCCGATATCGGAGTAAAAAGTTATGCCGGAAATACGACAGTTGGAATTTTTGAAACTACACTTCGTTAGAACGCTCTTTCAAGTTTCCAATCTCCAAAATTAATATGTCAAGTCCAATTTTTGCCCCTTTTTGACCCACATTTTTCATAAATGATTCTATTGAGTCCCAATATTATTTTATCTGCAAAATAAACTAAAACACATCAAAACGTTCATCAAATCCGAGAAACTAAACAAAATATTAAGTAAAAAGTTATGAAATTACAAATGGAACTTGAAACAGCTCAATCCGATATCGGAGTAAAAAGTTATGCCGGAAATACGACAGTTGGAATTTTTGAAACTACACTTCGTTAGAACGCTCTTTCAAGTTTCCAATCTCCAAAATTAATATGTCAAGTCCAATTTTTGCCCTTTTTGACCCACATTTTTCATAAATGATTCTATTGAGTCCCAATATTATTTTATCTGCAAAATAAACTAAAACACATCAAAACGTTCATCAAATCCGAGAAACTAAACAAAATATTAAGTAAAAAGTTATGAAATTACAAATGGAACTTGAATCAGCTCAATCCGATATCGGAGTAAAAAGTTATGCCGGAAATACGACAGTTGGAATTTTTGAAACTACACTTCGTTAGAACGCTCTTTCAAGTTTCCAATCTCCAAAATTAATATGTCAAGTCCAATTTTTGCCCTTTTTGACCCACATTTTTCCTAAATGATTCTATTGAGTCCCAATATTATTTTATCTGCAAAATAAACTAAAACACATCAAAACGTTCATCAAATCCGAGAAACTAAACAAAATATTAAGTAAAAGGGGCGGTAAATATTAATATATTTTCTGCTCATCACACCCCCAAACCTAACATTTTGCTAGTCCTCGAGCAAAATAACAAAATAAAATACAAGAAACAATTAAAATTAAACTAAGCCACTTTCGTGGGGATCACGGTTGCATTTAGCATATGCAACAAGCCTTTAAACCCTTATGTGTCCCTAGTGGACGAGTTGTAGTCTCGTGAGGGCTTACAGAAACGATACCCACAAACGTTTGATAAAAGTAAAAAGATAGTAAGACTAATGCACACAAAAGCAAAAACACAAGAGAAAATAGAATAAAGAAGTTAGTGATTAAACATGTGAATCTTCTTATCCAAGTTAGTTGTTGTTTTATTTCTTTCGAAATTACCAAATAAGTGAATTCTCTGGTTATTTTTTTACCATTCTTCATATACACAGCCAACAAAATATTAATCAACTCATTTTTGCCCACAATAGTCACAAGTGCAGTTGAGAAGAAAGTAATATTTTTGTCCTGAAGTTTTATCAGAATTTACACTTTTTTTAGCAATGGAATATTTTTCTGATGATTTTTTTTATTATTTTTTTTTCTAATTTTTTTTATATACAATATCTTTCATCTATATAGCGAGTTTTGGGTCAGTGACTCGCAAACCAGTTGGCTTTAGGGCACTAGGTGTTAAGACACCATTACAGACTTAATTACTCAGATTTCCGATATAAATGTTTTTTTTTTGCAACATCTTTGATCCATGTAACGAGTGTTGGGCTAGTGACTCCCAAACCAGTTGGTTTTAGGGCACTAGGTGTTAAAACACCCTTACAGACTTAATAACTCGAATCTAGGATGTTTTTTTTTATCCCATCGTTTTTTTTAGATGCTTCCTCCAATTAAACTAGAGCACTGAATATTACAAACTTTTCAATTACAACTCATGTATGTATGTTACCATGTATGTTCATAAAACTTGTCAACTGAACATATGAAGATTCATTTTAGTCAGTTTTATGGAGAATTCCTAAATTAAATAATTCAAAAGGAAATAAACAAAAATTAACTTGTTCCGAAATAGGTTGAGATACGTCTCAGGAGTGAAAATTCCTTACACAGCTATTTCACACCAATTTGACCTGATTAATCAAATTAAAAACACAAAAACAAAAAATGTATTTTTAATTTTTGTAAAAATTTTTAAATTTTTTTGTATTTTTTCGAAAATTTTAGACTAAAAATAACGCAATAAAAATAAGATACTAGTCAACTATTCCTCTCCCCCAAACCTAAATGAGACATTGTCCCCAATATCTTAAAAAGAAGAAGAAAAGTTTAGAAACAGTATGTAACATCCTGGGTTAGTTTAGAGTATTAGTATAAATTTTATTTTTCGCGTGTTGAGGCCGATTCCGAATGCGAGGTCAATTTTTATGGTTAAATGGGAACTTTTGATAAAATTAATTATAGTTTATTATTAAGCTAAAAATAAAGGACCAAATTGAGAAATTTTATACTAGAATTGATAATTCTAGAAGACTCTAAACGTGTACACAATATAGACCACACCTATGCATGGCAGAAAAGCCCGGGGCCCGGCCCGGCCCGTATCGGCCCGGCCCGGCCCGTTATCGGCCCGGCCCGGCCCTTATCGGCCCGGCCCGGCCCGTATCGGCCCGGCCGGACCCGTATACGGCCCGGCCGGCCCGTATCGGCCCGGCCGGCCCGTATGCCCGGCCGGCCCGTATCGGCCGGCCGGCCCGTATCGGCCCGGCCCGTATCGGCCCGGCCCGGCCCGGCCCGGGATATGAAAATCCCGGGCCGGGCCCTGAAAATCGAGCCCGACCCGGGCCCGGGCCCGGGCCGGCCCGGCCCGGGCTTAAATAATTAAAAAAAAAAACCCCTTGAGGCCTTGAGAGTTGAGCCCTGACTTCATTTTGCGTTCAGCCGTTCACTCACCCATACCCATTTCTTGATTTCTTTTGCCAAGCCCTAAATCGTCTCTTCTCTTTCGCCAAATTGCCTACCTTCAGCCTCTGCCTCCTTCTGAACTCTCACCTCACGAAAACCTTAACACAGCCTTCTGCGGTTCTGCCCCCCTGTCCCTTCGGCCTTCAGTCTTCACCAGTTAACCCATTTCTACCAAGCCCTAATCTCTAATCTCTTTCGCCCTTAAGCCTTCATCAAATCAGCGGTTCAGCAAATCAGCAAATCAGAGGACAGTGAATTCATCTATATTCATCTCCTCGTCTCATCGTTCGTCGGTTCAGCAAATCGTCTAAGCCTTCAATCATTCATCAACTCGACAACTCGTCTTCAATATTCATCTCCTCGTCTCATCGTTCGTCGATCACAGGTGTGGATTATATATTATTTATATTATTTTTGTGTGTCCAATTTTCTTAGTTTTATATGAATCTATTCTGATTGACTGATTCTGATCATTTCTGAATCAGATTGTTAAAATTTGAAATCTAGGTTTTGATTCTGAAAATTATTTTATAAGGACTGCCGATTCTCTGTTGACATTAGTTGATTTATGGAATGACATTGGATACTTGAAATTTATGGTTTTTTCTATGTTTAATTCGGTCCTTAACTTAATGGATCTCTCATGGGAAAGTTAATATATTATTAATTCGGTCCTTATTTTTCTATCGTTTCATATAAGATTGCTAGAGTATTTGTTAGGGTGCGATTGTGCGAATAGCTCTTGCCTCTTTCTTTGTTTCTATTTTGTTTATCCATCTGTAGTTTACTGCCATGCTGCTGTTATTATATTGTCTAAAAAGCTCATCATGTAAGTTTTTATTGAGTTAGCAGCTTTAGCTTCTGGTTTTTAAACCTCAGCTGAATTCAATTTTATCTCTGGGATGTTAGTAATTAGTGTGTGTGGTATTCTTTTGGGCTTCCATATTGTTGATTCATTTTTTGTCTTCAGAATTTGTTATGTCTAACTTAGAAGAATCTACGACTATTCGGGTGCCAAATTCCCCTGTGTTTCTTAACGGTCTCGAAGATGTACGCCAGGATAGTGATGAAGAAAATGAGATCCTTGATATTGAAGATGGAAAAATAGATGAAGATGGTAACAAAAGAAAGGGGGTAGCATTAGATAATATGGATAATAAGAGACGACTGACATCAAGATGTTGGGATCATTTTACGAAGATTACTGTTAGTGGGAAATTAAAGGCCAAATGTAATCACTGTGCTAAGTTATTGAGTGCTATGTCTGAAAGAGGTACCAGTCACTTAAATAGACACATCAAGAATTGTTATACTAAAAAACAAGCTAAGTTTGAAGATACAGTCCAAAAAAACTTAATGTTATAAAGCAAGAAGATGGAACAGCTTCTGTTGAGCTTAGATCATTTGATTTAAATATTGTCCGTCAAAAAATTACGTCATTGGTTATAAAGCATGGGCTGCCACTTAAGTTTTTTGAGTATGATGCTTTTAATGACTTGATGAGTTATTGCAACCCTTTGGTGAAGAAGATGTCCAGAAACACTTTAAAGGCTGAGATTTTCAAGTTGTATAAATCAGAAAAAGGGAAAACAATGAGTTTGTTGAATATTAATGACAGCAGGGTTGCCATTACTACTGACATGTGGACTGCTAGTAACCAAAAGAGAGGGTATATGGTTGTTACAGGACATTTCATTGACAACTCATGGCATTTACAAAGTCGAGTCTTAAGGTAATTTATTTTTTATTTTTGTAAAATATGATGTTTAACTTATTTGTTGAATATACTAACATTTAATTACAATATTATGTATATGTAGGTTTATATATGTACCAGCTCCACATACTGCTGAGTGTCTATCTCAAGTTTTACTTAAATGTATGATGGATTGCAATGTGGATCGAAAGTTGTCAACAGTTACTTTGGATAATTGTTCAACTAATGACGCAATGGTAGAAAGATTGAAGGGAATGCTTTCATCTGAATCTATGGTATTGGGTGGTAAATTATTTCATATGAGGTGTGCAGCTCATATTTTGAACCTAATTGTAAAGGATGGTTTGACCGTGATTGAAGGAGGTATTGCAAAGATTAGGGAAAGTGTTGCTTATTGGAGTAGCACACCGAAAAGGGTTGAAACTTTTATGATGTCTGCTCGTCAATCATTCAGTAAGACTGAAAGGAAGTTGGTGCTTGATTGCCCTACTAGATGGAATTCTACATTTGTCATGCTTGATGTTGCAGTTCATTACAAAAAAGTTTTTCCTCGAGTGCAACAAATTGAGCCTCATTATAAATGTTTGCCATCTGATGCGGAATGGGAGATGGCTGAAAAAATGTTAGAATATTTACGTCCATTTTATTTGTTGACGGAGATGTTTTCAGGTACGAGCTATCCTACAGCCAATATGTTTTTTCCATTGGCTTGTAAAATGAGGATGTCTTTGATGGAGTGGCAAATGTCTCCTATTCCTCAAGTTAAACAAATGGCTTCTATTATGATTGCCAAGTTTGAGAAATATTGGCAAGAGATTCATGGGGTGTTGGTTATGGCTGTCGTTCTTGACCCAAGGTTTAAGATGATGTTAATTGATTATTATTTTCCAAAGATTTATGGCGTGGGTGTTGCAGGGCAAATTTTGAGAGCACGTCAACTTTCTGAAGAGATAGTTAAACACTATGAAGCTAAGTCTGTAGGTGGTGGTGTGAATCTTCTACTTCCAATGTTCATTCCCATAATATTGTCACTGTTGATTCGTCTTCTTTTTTAGATTTATCTGACTTTGATTCTTTTGCCACTCAAAGCAATCATATGAAAAGATCAAAGTCCGATCTTGAGAGGTACTTAGAGGAGCCATTAGTTGCTAGAACTCCAGACTTCAATATTTTGAATTGGTGGAAGACAAATAAAGGAAAATATCCTATTTTGGCTGAGATAGCTAAAGATATATTAGCCATTCCTATTACGACTGTGGCATCAGAGTCTGCTTTTAGTACCGGGGGGAGACATTTGAGTCCACATCGTGCCAGATTACATCCTGACACATTGGAAGCAATAATGTGCACTCAAAATTGGTTATGGGCTTCTGAGCGAGGTATAAGACTGTACTGATGGTTTCTTAATTATTTATTTTCTTTGATTTACATGTTTTAACACTTTTTCTCATTAGGTCTTATTCCTGAAGAACTTATAATTTCTGGAGAGGAACTGATGGGTGAAGTTGAAGAAGACTTTGAGCCACAAGAGTTGGATTAGTTTGATCATTGATGTATTAGTTGTGGCATTTGGATAATTAAAACTTTTGATGTATTTATTTTTGGTTTGGATTGTTAGTATGGAGAACAAATGGCCAGAATCCTTGATGTTAATCCTTATTATGAAGCTTTGCTGTCCGATCAAAGCCCTGTTACTCTCTGTATCTAATTTATTAAGGACTAGACCCAGTTGAATGTGTTCTTGAGAGTTCCTGCTGTGGTTGGAATCGTGTGCAAGGCAATTATATTTATAGCTTTACTCTTGAAGTTTGGAAAATTTTGGCAATTTTAAGGTGGATTGCTTATTAATGTTCTATGTAACTGGTTATTGCAGTTCTGTGCACATTGATGAGTTATGAGGTTATCTTCCGTTCATATCTTTATTGCATGGTGTTAGGATGTAAAATTGTGTTGCAACAGTTAAATTTTCAGTGTCCAATATATGTGAGTTTGAATCATATTAATGATCTCCAAAAGGTTTTCCAGTGATAACAATGAGTATAAACTTGACACTATCCTATATAGTCTTAGTTATGACTATCAAATTATCAATAAGTTTAAATGACCTGGTTCCTGTCAAATATATGTATATCATCTCTTTGTATTGCTATCAAGAAATCCTATTTGGTACTTTTATTGGATCTTGTTTTGTAGATTGTGCTTGAACAATGTATTATTCATGTCTTATTATGCAACTTTTGTCCCCTATTGTAAAAGTTACCATCAAATTTTCATTTGCAGCTAGATGATGGTTTAGAGCTGTCGTTCACTGACAAGAGGCGATTTGCTAAAGTTCGCTGTTCGCCTGCTTAAAGACGTACTAAAATTTCTTTTTGTTTTATCTCTTTTTGATTTCTTTTTTTTTTCTATCTTTGACTGCAAAGTAGTTGAAATTTGTAAAAATTTTGGTATTGAATTGGTTCATGATGGTATGCACTATGCAAAACTATTTGGCAAATAGAGTTGCTGTTACAACTTACAACACTACTTTGAGACTTGAGAGTTGTCAGTTGAGAGGATCAAAATCAAATGGGCTTACCCCACAATCATTGTTATTACGGCAATGTCATATGTTATTATCAAACCGAAAATATTACACTTCATTTTTCAACTTGGTGATGATTAATTGACACAACAAACTGAAGAAAGAGTCAGCAATTGGCAATAATGCCAAAATCAAAAATTTTGTTTTTTTTTTTAAATTTAATCGGGCTTGGCCCGGGCCCGAGCCAGGCCCGCACGGGCCGGCCCGGCCCGGCAGAGGCTCGGGCCGGGCTTTTACCAGGCCCGGGCAATTTTTTTCCAACCGGGCTCGGGCCGGGCTTTTATAAGCCCGGCCCGTTGCCATGCATAACCACACCCTAGATATTTTTATTGTCAAGACACGCATAAGAGAGACACACACATCAGTCCATTCACACAGAGAGAATCGAGCAGAGAGAATCGAAGAAGAAGAACACAGCAGTAGCATATCACTCACGCACACAGCAATACACAAATTGGATTCACGACACACACAAACACACGAAAGCAGTGAGCAGGAGAGAAATGCCGAGCAGGAGAAGAAACCGAGAAGATGAAGAAAAAGAGGAAATGGAGGAAAAAGACTGAGATAGAGAGAGAGAGAACTGAAAAGAGGAAGTAAGTACACTATTGCTATGAATTTCTTGAGTATTATTAAACCTTGAGATAGGATTAGATAAAAAGATTAAGTGTGTAGAAAGTAGTTTAAATTTGATATCTAACATGAGATTAGAAGAAATATTTGTAGATTAGAGGGATTCTCAATTTGGGGGGAAACGCCTAGAACCCTAGAATTTGGGGATTTCGTAAAACTAAGGTGCAAGTTTATGTAATGGTTAACTTGGAAATCTTATAGACAAGTAATGAAATATTTGTGTGTTATTGTGAAAATAAAATCTGAATTATGACTGTGGCAGTGATGAAAACATTTAGACAGTGGCGTTTGAGGGAAATAGTATTGTGGTGAATGAGTTAGTTAACTACGGCAGTAAGGGATTAGTTTATGAACTTGATTGTTTCTAATGTATTTGGGCACCTTAATTAATTGGAAAGTATAAATTTCTTTGGAAGTTTAATTGACATATAAGGATTTAGTGATTGCTCATGTGTTTTCCAAAGTCGTATTGAATCAGCTATTAGATCTGCATTACAAGTCATATAAGCAACAATAGGTAATTTTACTGTTTGAAGATCCTTAAATTGAACTGTTCCAATACCATATCTTTCCTTTATTTTATCACCTATATAAGTTTTAAGTAGTGAAAAGTAAAAAAGGAATCTTCATCAATGGTATATTCAGATTGTAAATTGAGCTTCATAATAAATTTTTTTTATTTGATTTAAACTAGTTCTAAATCTGTTACATTAGCAGGAATAGTTTGAATAATTGCAGCATCAGTCATCAATGCAATTAATTTACTTCCTATTCGATTAGCAATTGTCAATACAGTCATTAGATGAGTTAATTTTGCTAACAGATCATAATCAGGTGTGACTCTCAATTTTGATGTTAAACCAGCAGGAAGTAGTGTTCATATTTCAACATATGAAATCATATCAATTACAGTTTTAGATCTTAAAAGTGATAGTAGTTCCAACAACTTTTTTGATAAAGTAGGTTATGATGAATAATGAAAAGTCTATGGTTTATTAATTATGTTGCTAAATTAAGAATATGAGGGTTGATGTTTAGAGTTGGTTCGGTAAAAAGGAAGGTTTGGGTATAAGTTATCAAGTGGTCAAATTGGGACTTTAAGTGTGTAATGAGTTGTTTGTATCTTTTTGTGAAAATAGAATTTAGAGTTAAAACTGTGATAATAATGAGAAATGTTGTGGCCGGATTGATTTTTTTTGACATTTTAGATACTTTCTCATATGATAAAATTATAGCTTGAGCATAAGATAAAAATACAGTTTTATCTTGTATTATATATGATTAGACATGCCCCCCAACATGTAAAGGTAATGTAAAGCAAACCATTTCAATTTCAGTTTAGTTGTTTATAGCTTTACGTGTTCTCTGGAGTTCTTCTGATTGAGCAAGTTGATATGTATATGTAAGTATATATAAGTATGACTATATAAAGGTAAGTTTTGTATGTGCATTGAGCATATATATATATATATATATTATATATATAATCAATTTCAATGTACCATAGATATGCATGAATGAATGCATGTACATGTATGATAGTATAAAGGAATGCATATGCATATATACATGTTATGATTTTCAGAATTTGAGCTAAAACTAAGATTGTTTTTGAAATTCAAAGTATTTTAAAAGAAAGTTCGTATGCTTTTGACAGAAAAGTTTTAAGTGTTTCCTTTTTGAAGAAATGTATTTCAGAAAATGTTTTTACTGTTTTGAGATTTCAATATGATTTTATGTGATTTTCGGGGCATGAGGGAAAAACTCACCCCAGTATGTAACTTGAGATTCAGTTGGAATTGACGGATATCATATGGATTCGGGATTTGGGATTTGACCCATCCCAGCTGTACACTAATTGGAATTGACGGATTTAGACACATGTGCACATGTGGAGGACTAGGGGGACGCTCCTAGATCCTCAGCGCTCAGATGGTACATTCCTGGGCGGAGATGCGCCTTCGGGCGGAGATGCGCCTACGGGCGGAGATGCGCCTTCGGGCGGAGATGCGCCTACGGGCGGAGATTTGGTTTTCAGAAAAAGGATTTCAGTTTTCAGATTAAGGATTTCAGTTTTCAGATTTTCAGTACACAGTTTTCAGATTTTCAGTGCCTGGATTTCAGAAACCAGATTATAGTACACGGTTTTTAGAAACAGAGTTTAGAAATAGTTTTTCATATTTCAGTTTTCAGTTTTTAGATACAGATCCCAGTTTTCAAGTGTAGTTTTCAGTCTTCAGAAACAGTTTCAGAAAGTGCTTTTAGAAAAGAAAGTTTCCAGAAATAGCAGTTTTATAAGAGATTCAGAATTTTTAAGCAGAAACCAGTTTTTAAGTAAAGTTTTCAACATAGAATTTTCATAAAGATTTCAGAAAGCATTTTCTAAAAGCATAGCATGTTAAAGTAGAGTATAATTTACAAGTCATGCATATGAATCATACATTCTAATAATTCATCTGAGATGCATATAGTTGATGTTAATGTATTATAGCACTAGTACATTCACATGTAAGTTTTTCAGAAAAAGGTTTTAAAGTAATAGTTCATAAAAGCATGACATGATTGCATCGAATTGTATATATGGTTAATATTTGTGCGTGACATGTTTATATTGAAGTAACACTTTTTAAAATACTTGTGCATGATAGCATGATTTTATTTATATGTATATATATATCAATGACCATTGTATGAGTTGTATGTTTACTTAGAAAGAACCTATTGTAAGGATGCTAGAATATGATGATATGATAACATATGCATGTATACATAGTTGGTTTTAGTGGATTAAATGTTTGACAGAAATAATATCTTAGTATAACCAATTTGATGATATTTCAAAACAGTAAAAGAAAGTTATTATAATTATCTAATCCAGACTAGCTCAGAGTATACAGAAAGGTTAAGAGAGAATCAGAGTAGCGCAGCAGAAGTGTGATGGATCTTAATCTGTTAGTTAGTGAAATAGAACTTGATGTATTTAATACGAGTGATTAATATGGATAAAGTAAACAGAAGTTAAAGTATGTATGTGTGTGTTTAGATAAAAAAATCAGTAGCAAGTTATATGGAAATAAAATGGATAAAAGTAATATGGCTAAATCAGACTTGTAAATATTTGCATGGTCACATAGACGGTTTAGGTTAATACAGAAACATGATTCAGACTTTGTATGTGTTTGATGCTCAAGAAATAAGCATAGTTACTTACTGAGTCTTATGACTCACACCACAACAGTGTTTGAGTTTTGCAGGTTGGTGACCTGATCGGTCAACCACAGACACCAGAGCTTGAGGAGCCGGATAGCAGCGTTGCAGTCAGCCAGTCACCAGGTCTTGGTAGTATTAGAGTCTAGTTGTAGAGAATTGAATTGTATAAAGTGTAGTTTGTAAAAGTTTTTGTTTCTTCGTATTTTCGGGCATGGAGCCCAGTTGTATTATGTCTTGAGTTGGTTGTTTTAGTGTTATAGTATGAGTTGGGCCCTATAGATTGTATGATGGTGCTGGACTTTGATTCAGGTTGCGTGACTTTTAGCAAAGGTCATGCCGAATGTTCGTCAGAATCAGAGGCTTATGGAGATGGGTTTAGCCTGTCTCCTGCCGGTAGCATCTCGGCTTAAGCGGGATGTTACACAGTACCTGATTAGCTGAAATTCTGGATCTAAAATGAAAATTAAAGGTTAAGATCCAGATTTATCCTGCTTCTTACCACGATCATTATCAGACCAATTAATCTTGGAAAGTATAAGGTCAATCTGTGGTTCAAAGGCTAAGATTTGGTCAATTAAATCATGGGCAGTTCTGGCAGTAAAGAGATCTTTCAGGGATTTTGTTACGAACCCATTTCTTCGGGCATCATCAAGAAACACACAAAGAAAATCATAAAATCCATCAACATTGAATAGTCCAAGCGGTTTCTGGTGTATGTTCAGGTTCGCCCAACATAACACAGTAAAAATTTCCTGCATTGTACCCAAGCCACCTCGAAAAGCAATAAAAGCATCAGCACGGTTAATCATTTCTACCAGTCATTCAGACATACCCGACATGATCAATTCTTCTCCGTTTGATGGTCTTATCAGATTTGCCTCCGCCAAGGGTTTTGGGATGATTCCCAAGACTTGACTACCTCATTCTTGTACGGCCTTTGAAACGATCCCCATTAGTCCAAGATTGCCACCGTCATATACTAAATGCATATTCCTTTCAGATAAGACTCGACCCAATTCATGTACTGCTGCTACGTATTGTGGCTTAGTACCAACACTAGTACCGCAAAAGACACAAATATTTACAACTCGTCTTCTTGAAGTGGCTTCCATTTTTATGTATTTCTTTCTCAGCTTTGGATGCCTTCAAAAGTGAAATGATGAGTTGAATTTATAGAACATGAAAAAATGGTGAGTAATAATAGCACTAGTATCTTCCAAAGGACGATTGTTAGCTAAAAGAAATCGTGAAAGGTCAAAAAGTCTGGATCCTGTCGGAGAAAATAACAAAACAAATCACAATTATTAGTTAAAGACAAAGAAAATAATATTTACAAGAAAAGTAGCGGCTTGATTGACGTCTATGCGTCAGGGATAAGCTTCACATCCAATTTTCTTATAAATTGGCAAACATGGTCTTTTTTAGTCAGATTCCGAGACTTAAACTGTTGTCTTTCTTTTCGGAATTGTATATATAACATGCGAATTTCATGATATACATATCCACTGGGATGCGTCTCAAGAGTTTTGGATATATCATCCAAAGACTTTTTACTCAAGCCATCCCTAATGAAATTAATCTTATCTTCACGGTTATCAGACATCATTCCCAAATAACGACAAGGAGTATTACATGTCATGCGAGCACATTTATAGCAAACACCCATTCTTTTAGCTCTTCTCTTTTTAGCATAGGTGTTTCTTCCTAAACCAGGCAGATGTGAAATAAAAGAGTCAGAAGACTCACATGCCAATCGGACATGTGCTTCAATAATCCAACGAATGTCATTAGGAATACCTTTGATCATCAGTAGTCTCATCCGTTCCAAGCGATCTTTGAAGACTTTCATCAGAGAGTTTTGAGGGAGAGAAGGAAATTGCTTGTGAAGATTTGCGAGAACTTCTTCCATTCTGAAATGACTTTACCTGCAAAAATTAAACACACCAAAATAAAACACACCATATCACAATATATACACAAATTTCATGGGTTGCCTCACAGCTAGCGCTAAGTTTAAAGTCGTCAGCTTGACATGACTGCCCGAACGTTAGGCTGGATCTGAAAGTCTGACACTTTCTTTTTGTCGCTTAAATGATTCTCCCCAATAGTGCTTGACACTCTTGTTTTTAACCTTGAATATTTTGTTGGAGTTGGGATCATGTAACTCAACTGTTTTATCTGGTAAAACTTTGGTGATTAAGAATGGACCTGACCACCGTGATTTTGGCTTCCATGGAAAGCGTTTCAAGCTTGATTTGTTTAACAGTACCCGCTGCCCTGGTTCTAGTTGTATGCGCAATAACTTCTCATCATGTCTCTTCTTGGCCTTTTCTTTGTACAGTTTAGCATTCTCAAAATGTTGTATGTGAAATTTTTCCAATTCTTTGAGCTGGTGGAACTGTTTCTCTTCTGTTGCTTGTAGTGCAAGAATAGGTTTCTTCAGTACGCAGTACGCTTTATCTTCAGGCTCTACAGACAGTTTGTCAGTAGAACTTTGCATTGCATTGGAGTTCTGGATGGTACTATGTATCACATCAAGTCTGAAACATTCCTCATTCTTTTCATCATCCGGGAAATCCATGGCTTTGAAAACATTGAGTGTTACTTCCTGGTCATGTACCCTCATGGTTAGTTCTCTTTTTTGTACATCAATAATGGTTCGACCTGTAGCCAAGAATGGTCTCCCGAGGATGATTGGCACGTCTTCATCTTCCTCCATATTAATGACAATAAAATCTGTTGGGAAAATAAATTTGTCAACCTTGACCAGCACATCTTCAACTACACCTCTCGGAAATATGAGCGTTTTATCAGCAAGTTGTAGAGAGACTGAGGTAGGCATTGTTTCTCCAATCTACAGTTTCCTGTAAATAGAAAAAAAGCATTAAGTTAACACTTGCACCTAAGTCACATAAAGCCTTACCGAAGTCATGTTCTCCTATGGTGCAAGGTGTTAGACAATTATGACCCATAGCGTCACTATTTGTAAAAGGCATTGTGGTTTTTGTACAAATTAACTATGTGACAATGGAAATTGCATTTTATCATTTTGTAATTTGATTACTTAAATATATAAATGATAAAAGTCCTTATGATTAGTTCCAGATTATAAGATATGAGACAGTATCAATCCATAACGGTTTAATCATTAAATATCCCTAGTCGTAGTATTATCGAGATTGGACATCGATAATGCGAAATAGACTAGTATTGCACTTGTGCGTGTTATGGAAGCGTAACAGTATAGTTCTCATGTATTTAAGTATTGGATACTTATGCAAGTGTGATAGGAGATTGTGTTTATCGATGGTACGGAAACAACTTCACTCTGGATAGACCCCGCGGAATCCCATTGGTAGTATGACTATGTGTCTATGGGAATCCTCATCAGGGTAGGTGTATTTGGTCTTAACTTGAGACTTGCATCGCTAGTACTTGCGACAATCAATACGCTTTGGTTTTGGTCGTTCAGGACTTTAACAGGTTCTGTGTATGCCTCTTCTGGGTTTATTGATAATTGTAGTGTATTGGGTGTGATGTCAAGATGGAAGTATCACTTCAGTCATATGGAGATGATGATCACGCAGGGATACAGAACTGGTACTCTAATAGGTTGCAACCATCGGGATAATATGACATGGTCATGATTATCCGATTAAATAGACTAGTTGCTTGTAATCCGACGACCGGATTTACTGCCAACATATCCAGGGATCTCATGGGTCGCTTCCCGAAGATTCACCGATGACGTATGATTCGAACATAATTAATCTAGGATTAATTGCGGAGAGATTTTATCTGGGATAAAATACTATTTGAAGAGAGAGAACGATTAATTTGGAATTAATCGATAAAATAATATATTCGATATATTAAACAAAATTAGATTTCGACGCGGAATTAAAATTGGATTTTAATTCGGGCTAACGAATTGATTTAGAATTAATTCGCGAGCGATGTGAATAGTAATTTTGTTATACATAATTATTTATTTAAATTTGATTTAATTACGTCGCAGCGGAAAGTTCGTTAATTTGGAATTAACGAACCCGAGCCCGGAATGTGTTTGTGGGCCCACTCGCATTTTGAATTAAAGTGTGGCCCATAAGTCACATCGTCTGTCACTTTAGTGATGGAAGTCATGTCACCTTTTTGTGATTGACAACCAGTCACTATTAATGATGGGAGTTGTTGAAGGCATTGAATGCCATTTTCCCTCTATTTTGCCTTTTGCTTTTTGGAAAAGCATATACCAAAAAGGTGAGAAGGATTTTTGTATAAGGTTTTTTAGAAAACAAAAAGAAAAGAAATTGAAAACTCTTTCTCTCCCCCAATAGCTCAAAACAGTGAGCTTCAAACCAAGAAGGAAAAATTGTTTTTCTTTCTAATCTTGCTAGCACATTCAAGGAATCATATCAAGGTGTTAGGGAAACTAATCCCTTGAGCTTGGAATCAAGATCAAAGCTTGGAGCTTGGATTCAACATTCAAATAGGAAGCTTGGAGACTTCTCAAATGACACCTTGGCCGAAACTTCAACAAGGAATTTTTTGTGTTCAACGCATCCAACATTCGTTCTTTGTAAATATGATTCCGCCATACTTTAATTTCGTATTCACATGATTTCATTGCTTTATATGATCTTGGAATGTCTTAGAGACCAACAATGTTATCATGAGCCTTATTAAGCATGAAATTGAACTTAGGGTTTATATTCTTGATTTGGGTATTTTTTATTTAAGCATGTTTTGATCAAATTGTTTGTTTGAGTATGCTTGTATGTTAATAACTTGGAGTTATGCATGATCAATTTGTAGAAAAATTAATTGGATTAATTTTCCCAAATATGCAAGGCTTGGCCGAATACTATATGCCCTAAAAGTCATGGTATTTTTTGTTTCTTTTGATCATTGGATGAGTTTAAAGACTTGGGATAAATTGATTAATGATTTAATTGGATTGAAATCGAAATCGGTTTTTAAAATCCCTCAATGCCGTGAGCTTTAAAGCATGTAAATGAGATTGATTTGTTTCAATAATGTTGGACATGTATTGATGATGAATAAGCATGATTAATTAATTAGATTAGTATTTTGGAAATGTTAATTTAAATAAGTTAATCATGGCTAAGCACTTTAATTAATTAAATCATGATATTTGGAATATTAAAAATTAAATTAGTTGGGCTTAATTTGGAATTATGCTTAAATGTTGTATTTGGGCCTAATGGGCTTGGTTGGGCCAAGTTGGTTTAGTTCAATTGGATTGGATCCAAATTGGGCCTAAATCATTCTATTAAGTCCAAATATGACAAATGGGCCTTTTATGTTTAATTGGGCCTAATGGGCCGAAATTGGTTTCTTGGCAAATATGGTGATTCCTTAATTGGGCTTTGGTATTTGGGTTTGACCCATATTGACCAAAGTCCATGCCTTAAGAAATTAATTGAAAGCTCATTGGACTTTAATTAAATGACATTGGATGTTAATTGGGCTTTGAGACCCATTTAGATTAGATTTGGAATCTAAGTCGTAAAGGCGCATTAAAAAGTGTAGTTATTTAATTTGGAATTAAATATAGAATTAGTATTAAATACGAATTAAATTAGATTTAAATTGTAGTTCGATATAATTCAAGAATTCGTACTTCGAGTACTTATTCTCAAACGAGTTGGACTCGAGCAAATCAAATCGTTGTTTGAACATTGGATGATCAATTTATTCAAAGATTAATTAATTGGATTAGATTGATTGAATAACATGCTTTATATGAATACATGGATGTGTTGAATGAATAATGTATATCGGATGGATATTAGAAGGGAAAGGGCAATTTTGGAAATTGTTGTAAATTTAGAATTTATTAAATTTGACCTGCGTGTCCAGCCTTATCTCTCGATTCTTTGTAATTCTCTTCTCACTTAATTCCCTTCAATGTTAATGAGGTTTCTTTAATTGTATTTATCTAATTGGGTAGAAGTAGGAATAGTGCTAGCCGGGGAGAGGAAATGAAGTGATTTGTTCTAGGAACAATCTGTGAGATATCCATCTGCATATCGTTATTAATTTATTTTCCGCGCTTATTATGCTTTTAGAATGCATGCTTAAGGGTGTATGATGAGACCTAACAAAGATAATAAATTGGTTGCCAATTTACGTGAAAAACCATGAACAAATATTAAGCGTTTTCCTTCCATTGAGTGATTCTTACTCAAGATCCAAGATTGGCACTGGTTTGTTGGCCAAAGTCAAGACCTTTGTCCATCGCGGATGTGTTTGAATCATGAAGGCTTTGTTCCATATCGTATGTCTTGTCCAAGTTGTGATTTGTTGGCCAAAGTCAAGATCAATTTCTTGTCCATCGACATCGATTACGAAGCTTTCCAAAGTCAATGGGTTCCGGTTAACTGGAATCATTAAGCTTGTTGTGCCAAAGCCAAGGCTTAGTTGATTCAGAGGAAAAAGGTTAGGAAAATATATTGGATATATTGGCATATATATTGTATATATGTTTCGGACTTGGAGGTCCACCTACCGGATCTAGGAATTGGATGAGATCCACTTGATCTTAGAGATCTACCTAGTTAAATATCATACAGCTTGTTGGCCAAAGTCAAGGTTGTGTGTTATTTAACGGGATCCTAGCCCACTAGGAAACTAGGTTTCCCGAGTACTCAACAGAGGGTTAGAGGCTCGCCGAAAAATAGTGGGAGGCTACTATTGAATTTCCAATTTCGTTCAAATACTTAGATTTACGCGCTTTCAAATTATTTAGTCAATTATATTTATTAGTTGGACTAATATATTATTATTTTTCTTGTAAAAGTTAGATTGTACCCATACATCTTTAATCGAATAGTTTGACTATTGCGGTTAAGATGATAGGAAAGTTAAGCATTAGGGATATTATCATGGGCGATAATGTCATTAAAGGCACAAACTTTCAAGACTGGGATATGAATCTCAGAATTGTTCTGGGATTCGAGAAGTTACTCTACACCATAGAGAGACCTCTTGGGCCTAAGCCCCGACCTGATCAGTTGCTTGAGTTAGAGCTTTGGAAGACTCATAGCGATGACAACACGACTGCTCAATCGGTAATGCTTGCTGCTATGACTCCGCAATTCCGTCGTCAAAACAAGGGATTGGATCCCTATGAGATGATGGCAAAGTTGCATGATCTTCACCGATCTAATCTTAGATCGCAAAGATATGAGTTGCAGAAGAAGCTCTTCCGCGCTCGCATGTCAGATGGTACGTTTGTTGAGCACCATATGTCACAGATGATTGCTGACATTGAGCAGCTCGGACAGATGGGCATCGTCTTCGAGGCTGAGACTTCAATAGATTTGATCTTATAGTCTCTCCCCGACACTTGGAGTGGGTTCATCATGAACTACAACATGTTGAACCAAAACCAAACTCTTGGAGAGTTGACGTCCACTCTGCGCGAAGCAGAAAATGAGCTCCTTAAGGGCAAGAAGCACGAGGCTCACTTTGCTTCAACATCTCAGACTCTGAGGGCTTGGCCCAAAGCGACTAGGGGTGTCAAGAAGAAGAAGCATAAGAAGAAGGGCAATGCCAAATCGTCAAAGGGTTCTGGGAAACCTAAGGACAAATCCCATGATGTATGTCTCCAGTGCGGCAAGCGGGGTCACTGGAAGCGTGACTGCCGCGAGTACAAGGCACACATGAAGGAAATCAAAGCGGGCAAGACACCGGCTTCAGGTATGTTTGTTATAGAAATAAACATGTCTACTACTAGTTTTAAAAATTGGATTTTTGATTCTGGTTGTGGAACTCATATATGTACTGATGTGCAGGATCTGCAGATTAGCAGGAGACTGGCCTCAGAAGAGATTGACCTCCGCGTTGGAAATGGGACACGGGTCACCATTTTGGCCATTGGCACTTTTGTTTTGGAACTGCCATCGGGGCATGTACTTAAACTTACAGACTGTTATTATGTACCTAGTTTGACTAGGAATATTATTTATGTATCTATGTTAGCCCAATGTGGGTACACTTTTGTATTTAGAAACACTGGGTGTTTTATGTATAAAAATGATATGGAAATTTACACTGCTGATGTAAATAATGGTCTTTATATTTTGAATATGAATCAATCTCAACATATAATGTAACAAACAAAAGGCTTAAAGTAAGTAACAAAGATGAAACTGACCGGTGCTTACACACGCGTATAACGCAAGCGCACGTATCGTTCAAGTAGTATAAAAAGTATCGATCCCACGAGGACTTAATACCTAAGCTATTAATTTTATGAGGTCAAATGATGACTAGTATCTAACAGGTTGATTGATTGATTTGAAATGGTGAAGATTTTAAATTTATAAACAAGTAAATAAAATTGCGCAAAAGTGAGTTTAAGAAAATTCAATATTAAAAACTATTTAGGGTTGTGAATCTTTCTAATATCTTTTAAAAGATGAAGTGGTTATTTCATGTTTGTGTAATAAATCGGTTTACTAACCTGAAACACTAAATTATGCGAAAGCCTATGTCGATGGTCAGACGCAAATACCCAGTTTAACTCAATTGAACCATATGTTTATGTCAACCAAATTATCTGGATTCATTAAGTTTAAGTTCCAATTATGGCTACCCCCGCCCGACAGGTATATGTCTATCCTGTAAGGAAATCTATTAAAGGGTTATCTATCCTCAAGGAAGATCGTGGGCTATTAAGTCTAAGGCTGAAACCTAAAATTCATTTGTCAAGTTTATTTTAGATTTACCAGATCAATCTTATTAGTGGCCAATTAACAAGACCCATTAAGCTTGAGACTTAATAAGTAAACCTTTAAATTACCCAAACTATAAAATAACCCATTATAAACCGGTGATATTAAAACTCATCACAACCCCAGATAACTAATTTAGTTACAACACATAACTAGGGCTAGTAAAAACTTGAAAGTAAAAGACATAAAGTAAAAATGCTGAAAAGTAATTGCGGTAAAGTAAAAGCTGAAAAGTAAATTACAATAAAATAAAATGCTAAGGTAAAAGGATCAACTTTTACTATTTAGATATCTCCTTTAATATAATATATTAACTTGTGATTATTTTACCAACCAGCCATATAGGCGGTAACCTGATTAAGTCAAATTAAGTTCAACCAGCCATAAAGGTTAAACCAAAATAAACCTGCAATATAGGCGGTAAGAAAATTTAATTACCAACCGACCAATCTGGCGGTATCATTTTTTAGTCAGGTTTTAAATAGTGAATATATTATATTTAAGGGAGATTAATCTAAATAGCAATAGTAAAGAATTATCTTTCACCCTAGTAGGGGGAAGTTACCTCCTCATGGTTGAATAATAAAAACTGTAAAAGTAAAAAAAAAGTAAATTATTATTATTACATAACGTAATTAAAATTTAATTACAAAACTGAAATTAAAAGAAACTAGATAGAAAACTCTCTATTTACATCAGAGAAATTAGAGAAGAAGGTACATCTAAAACTGAAACATCGAGCTGAATTTATAGACCCCGGTAGGCCTCCAGCGTCGCGACGCCAGCGCTTTATGGCGTGGCATGCTGAGGTGATGACACGTGGCGATTCTGGATAAGGAGATAAGGTGACACGTGGCAAGGCGGCTTCAACTCAATTATTATGCTGACGTGGCGATGATGTGGCGCTGACGTGGCGAAACGGATTGTCGGCACCGTAGGATTGCGACACGTGGCACTTCGTGATTGGCTGATGATGACGTGGCGGTGACATGACACGTTGACTCGATCAACTAGTGATGTGGACGATGACGTGGAGTGACACGTGGCGGCACGTGGCGATGGCGACTGTCGGCATCGTAGGATGATGACACGTGGTACATCGCACGTTAGCGGATGGCTGTGATGGTGACACGTGGCAGGCGCACGTTAGCAAAGTCAAACTTCTAAGATTCTCACTTGTGGACCCGGCGCATGTTAGCCGTCGTGACGCTCAAGGCATGGCGCGTCGCGACTTGCCAAAATTACCAAAATGCCCTTTTTTTCCAATTTTCACTGTTTTGGTCCAAATCACCTCCAGAATGTCCTGAAACTTTATTTATCTACAAAATAACACAAAACACATCAAAATATTCACAAAATTCAAGAAACTATACAAAATATTAGGTTAAATGAGTGGGAAATAGTGATAGATTTACCACTCATCAGGCTAAATAAGTCATTTATAGCGTCTCAAATGCAAGCTGAGAGAAAACTCAAAAGGAGAGATCACAAATTGGAAGAATCTTTTGATTTTCTTAAGCACGTTCAAAAGCAAAAGCTCGAATTAAACATTCAGCAACCTCTTGTAGACTATATACACAAACCAGAAAAAGAAAATTACAATGGACTTGATCCGGATTCAAAAGAAACAAAAATTTGATCTTATATTACACTTGCATGGATGGCCTGCTATGTGTTCTTGGTAGCACAAAACCGGCTCT
This sequence comes from Zanthoxylum bungeanum, assembly GCA_019454045.1. Taxonomy (NCBI): domain Eukaryota; kingdom Viridiplantae; phylum Streptophyta; class Magnoliopsida; order Sapindales; family Rutaceae; genus Zanthoxylum; species Zanthoxylum bungeanum. Next base: position 67,913 of record SKCR01032106.1, on the reverse strand, counting down.
TCTTTCCTCAAATGAGTACTCAATGTGTTCTTTTGTTTCCTCAACTTGATTATTGTTGAAAGTAACCAAAGCAGGTGCAGGAGTCATAGTTGAAGTTGTTTCCATAGGCACTGAGATTGTTTGTGGTGTAGGGGGCACAGTAATGGGCATTGCCTTGGGAGTACTGTTCTCGTCATCATCAACAACAGAAGTTGTCTTCGAGGGAGTAGTGAATGACAAATCAATAGGCGGAACTGGTTTCTGTATTGTCTCGCCATTTGGATTAACATCGTTTGATGACGTGGTAGAATTGATAGCTGAAAATGGTTTCCGCATCATTGGTGACTCGGGTTCACAAGAATTAACGGCACCTGTGGACTGCTTTTTAATAGGACCAGCAATGCCCAAACCTCTCCTGCCTGTGAAAATGGTGAAAAAAATAAATAAATAATATTATTCAAAGAACAGTGAAACAAGCTATTAATACTGAGCAAACTGCTGCTTTGTTTTGGTATAATGAATCAAATTCTTCACAAAGATGTTATGATGCTTCTTTCAAAGAAAACAACAAAAATAATACATTTCTACTGAGGTATAGAGAAAGTGCACGAAATCTTTAAAAGAATTTAAGTGTGGGGTTCAATGAAATTACCGGCTGATTCAGCTGAGCAACCATCATCCAGACAGAGATTTGAAGTGTCATGTTGGAGTTTACGATCAATTTTCTTCATATGACGTGAATGAGGATTAGCATTAGTGGAGATAAGTAAATCAGGTTTAGGAGTCTGGAGTGAGGCTCCTCCTCCAATAGGAAGTTTTCTATTACTTGCACCTTCAGTTGAAACTCTAGGGGCTTTCTTCACACTTTGGGCCTTCAAAGGGCTTAGCTTTGATCCATAAAGTGCTTCTTGCTCTGCTATAAGTTGTTCTTGAAGTCTCTTCTGTTCCTAAAGGAGACAAGTAGATCATAACTTGCACAATATTATAAATTTACACAATCAAAACGTAAAGCAATTCTAGAAAGTGGAATAATATAATGCATCAGATTAGTAAAATGGAAAGTTCTTACTCGCTGCCTACGACGCTCTTGCTCCTTCTCTTGCCGCAAAATAGTGTACTCGTCTAGCATAGAAAGTAGACGAACCTGAAAATTGTCAGGTAAAAGGAAAAATTTCAGATAAAAGTTGGAACCAGTCATGAGTGACACCTTCAGACATATAAGAAAACTACTTACACCATCATAAAAGAACTCAACACCTCTCTCCTTTTCCCATGCAATCGTTTTTGATGCCAATGCCTCCACCATTCCTGTGCCAAAATGATACATTTAATCCAACCAAACTATAAAAACATATACAGATAGATTGGAAAAAGCCTAAAATTGATGGGGAAAAAACTATACACTAAAATGTCATAAGAGATACATTGGAAAGAAATTGTTTCGATCCTCAATGGCAACTATGAGAGTTGTTCAATGACTTCCAAAAAAAAAACAGAGAGAATAGAAGAGTTGATTTTGATCATATAAATGGAACTCTGATAAACAGAAACATGTGGTGTGGAGCTGTAATGATAAAACCTAATGGTTTTATCACATTTGAAACTCTAACCAAAGCTTCTGCCAAATACTGGTTGTCAACAACACAGATGAAGCAGCACATACCTGGGAGTTTATTTACCAGTGAACGAGCTTTCTCAGCACGCTTGAGAGTAAGATGAGCACCTCTTCCAGCATTGTATCGGTTTTCATCCTTTATAACCACCAAAGATGATGATTAAGTAAAATGATGGAGATATCACAAAATAAAATATGAATAAAAGAGACAGAATAGCTGCCAACCCTGTTATAATCTTCCAGCCAGCACTCCTCTTCACATGCTGCCAACCATTTCTCAATCTTTTCAAGTATTTCTTTACGGCTAAAAGCTACTTCTTTAACCTTAGCTATTTGAAGTTCAATCTGTTCAAGTACATTAACTGGATCCACGGCTCCGGCAACATCAGAAATACTAAAAAATTCAGTATAAACTTGATGTAAAAGTAGTATCAGTGATGCATTGACATATCAGCTAGCACATACCAGATTCAATGTCTTCAAGAGCATAATCCATTAAACAATCATTTTCTGGAATCATATGAGTTTTTCTGCAGATTTCCTCTAGCTCTGACCTCTTCTTCAGAACAAGCTCTTTCATTTTGCTTGACTTCAACTCTTCTAACCGAGTCACTTCTGCATCTACCTGCAAAATATTTTTACCTCGCCATCTCACACTCAAAAGCAAAATTAAAGACATATAAAAATATAAAGCCCTAAGGTCCTGGAAGATGCTCAAGCAACTTACATAATCAATGAAATCCATAGAGAGAGCCTTAGGTTCGGTTATTTCATGTTCTGAAGCAGCTATGTTGCAGGTAACATTCTGAAACATTTGCTGCTCTTCAATAGGAGTATCCATCAAATTCCACAGCTCCAACATGGTAGTTGCAAGATCCTGGAGCTGCCATTACCCAAAGAGTAATAGTATTTGTGAAACAGAAGGATAGAATTTTGAATGATTCATCTTAATAAAATCAAAATCATCTCATGGATATATAATTAAAACAATTGTTTACCATTTGCATTCTCTGTATCTTAACCTCTCGCAGTTTGTGTATTGCAATAGTCAGCTGTTCAATCGTATCGCTAGTTATACTCCTAGGTCCTTCAGAATGACCAAAACTAGGATGAATCTCCCTAACTGTGAGCTTGAACTCCAGTCCAAGCACCGAGCAAAGTGAATTTAAAGTGTTTAGGTGGTCCTGAACCTGCTTCAGCCTATCACTCTGTAAAGAATACAAATAATATCAATAGCTAAGTTTAAAAATGTTAACGTAATATTGAAAGCTTGATGACAAGAGAATATGGATCAAAGAGAAGTAAATGATCAAAACCTTCTCTTTCTGAAGTTCATGGAGTTCTCTGTGAAATTCTTCAAGCTTTCTCAATGACAAATCTTCTTCAGCCACAAATGTTTTAGAAGAACCATATACTGTTGATCCATAAATTTCGTTTTTCATTATTTGTAATTGCTCTAACACTTGTACAAATTGGCCTTCTCTATCAGATTTCCTTTTCCTCATTTCTTCCAGTTGAGGAAGAATTCTTCTGAGCTCTTCCTTCAAACTTCCTGCAGTTTGATCAGACTGCAAATACAGGCTAAGAAAATCATTTGAAGGAGATAATGTACTAAACTTCATGAAAAATATTTTAGAAAATAAAAGCTACAAACTTCCAGCAGTTTGATCAGCCTGAAAGTACAGACTAAGCAAATTGTTTGAAGGAGATAACAAAAAATGAAATTTGTAAAATAAAATAGAAAAAAAATGAGCTATTTTTTTTTCATATCCAAGCAATAACTACTTAGAATGACATAAAACATTTATATTTCACAGGACACTCCCGGCTTTCAAATTTCTATTTTCAATCATGCTTTGCATGCATGTTAATCTGACCCAGTTACTGAAAACTTTGAATGGCATGGTTTATGATTATACAAATAACATCCAGCTAACAAGCTTAAACATGCTGGTGGTTGGCAATGAAACTGAAAAACTTAAACAAACTGAACATTTCCTAATTTCTGCCAACCTCCAACAAATAGTTTTCATGGTTAATGTACATTTAACCACTGGCCATTTTTTTCTATAAGTCATTCACAGAATTTACAAAATTATACAATCCAGATGATATTTCCAACCTGTCTAATATGCACCGTTGGCTCAAACAATAGAGAACATATTGCAGCAAGCTCAGCTTCATAGTCAGAAATTGTCTGCCTGAGCTGTGCTCGACAACAACTGGCCTGATCCACTTTTCTAATGTATACTTGAAGACGCTCTTGTTCAAGCTCAAGCAGCATTTTATCCTTATCACCATCCGTCTCCCCAATTTCATCCCATATTATCTGCCAAAATTCTAGTTTCCTCAGCTAGATACAAGCCACAAGAGAGAAAATACAATTTTCTGCCCAATGGTTCATGCAAAAAAAAAAAAAAAAAAAACCTGAAGTTCATCTATAAGTGATCCACTAGTAGTCTCCACTTGCAGAAACTGATCGTTAAGGTTAGACATATTGAACAACTTGGGCCTGCCAAAACAATTGTCATTCTAATTTTCTTGATTTTGCAACTATAATGCACATAAAGGATAACCTACATATTAAAATGCCGCTTCCAAGTGAGAAACTTACTCCCAAATATTCAAGAAATTAAAAATAAAGTTGCCAAAAAAATTAAAAATTTAGGTTATTTTCCACACGTCTCAATTGTAAATGCTGACCTAATCTCACTATAAACATCAGGAAACGCATCGAATCATTGACTCAGTTCATTAAAATAAAATTGCATGAGAAAAAAGAGAGAGAAAAATATTCGACAATGTTAAATTATTGAACTACTCTTAGGAAAACTGATATATCTGGAACTCGAATGTACACCAAATCAAAGTCGTATACTGCGAATTTAGATCCCATTCGTGTAATTTATCGGTAGCCAAACAAGGGCTTAGAAAAACAATGTGAATTTATAAATGAACCTGAACAAGCAAGAAGGCGCCTTTCTAAATAATTGTCCTTTCCCTTTGCAGAAAAGGAAGTGCTATTTTCTTCAGAAATATATATTTTTTTTTAATCGGGATTTTGAGTTTTGGAAATATTTCTAGGATTTGAAAATTTGATGGAAAAGAATATGTCTGGGAAAAATTGGACCGTGGAAAGACCGATTTTTAAGGATTTTGTTTTAAATGAGAGCCAAGATTTCATTCGGTTGCGAAACTACATTATTTGAATTAGAATTTCCAATTTAGCAAAAGGCATTGGTTTGTTTAATGAATCAGGATCCTTTAATTGACATTAATGGTTTATTTTTGTTCAATTTAATATATTTTTGTCAATACATATGCTTTTATTCTTGAAATGGATTGACAATTTTTTATGGTGATATAACCAAATAACACATTGTGTTTTGAGACAAAAAAACTTAAAAAAATCACTCATAAAATTTTAATATCCAGATCAAGTTGTATCTTAAGAAGTTTTTAAATAAATATACGGAGTATCTGTATATGTTGTTAGGCCATCTAAACAAAATATTAAGTGGTATATTTTTCTACTGTCAGGTCTACAAATTCCAACAGGCTCGTTCGAAAATATGTTTTACTTGTAACCGCAACAACAGTCAATTGATGATTCTTTGGGAGTTGAAGAGATTTATATTTATCATCTCTTTATTTTGCATTTTATGTGTTATTTCGAGTTTTATAAACGTTTTGATGTGTTTTGAGTATGTTTTGTAGGTCAGGATCATAATACGACAAAGTCATACTTATTGAACGAAAAATCGACATAATCGAAGCTCAAATGTGTCGTCTTCTATGAGTCAGAGTGCGCTTCGCGATGCAATACAGTATATTTTCGAGGCAGAACCTGAAACTTTATAGCGCGTCGTGACGCAGATCTGTGCGCGTTGTGATGCGGCCCCAATTCCTGGTGCGTGAAATACTCAAGAAGGAAAGCTCCCATTAGCCCCTATAAAAGAACAAGTTCGTCTTAAACCATAAAGATCATACTTTTGGAGACTACAAAGTAAAGAAAAATACACAGAGCAAGGCAAGAACTAGACTCTCAACCAACACTGAAGATTGAAGCAGGGGATCTCTTCACGAGTTCTTTCTACCCTTTTCTCTTTCAGATTATTTTTATGAGTTCTTGACTTGTAATATTGATTAGTTTGTGTTTAATGACAACTATGTATAGCTGATTCATTAGGGGTATGGTTGTAATTATGGATGCTGGATTTCGACCGAGGTCCAAAATCGAGAATTTATAATTTGGGGGCACTAGCGATCCTGCAAAACAAAGGTAGAGTTAGCGGGGAGTTCCTACCCACCGGTTTGGTGGGCACCGTAGGCGCTCTGACTCTCAATTCATAGAGTAGATTAGCAAAAAGTGAAGGAAGAACAAGGTCTGAGGTTACCTTGAGCTCCATGGACTGTCGTGAGGGCGGTGGTCCGGTGTGTAAGGTGAGAGGATTTGAGAGCTTAAGAAGAGAATGCTCAAGCTTGCTTCAGGACGCCCTCTATATTATGAATTCTGCTTCTTTATATAGGTCTGAAGGTTTTTTTTTTTTTTTGGTTGGCACATGGGCTACAGTTATGGGGGGTGGGATCCATAACAAGTTTTAGCATTTATCTTTCGGTGATGAGATGAGTCAGTTGAATATGCGGAGAACATGAGGTGATGTTTTTCGGTGGAAAGCAAATGGGTTGCTTGGGCTTTCACTGGATGCAAAGGATTCGGTCCTTTGGTCAAACCTTGTTCTGGAAACTATTTGAAGGAATTTGGACTATGACTATTATTGGGCCTAGGAGAAAAGACAATTATACCCTTGACCCAAATTTGGCCCGTACAATTTGTCCACTACGGTCTAAGTCAATGAGTCTTTGGCTTGGAGAGTATTTCGATGAGTATGTCGTCTGGGGTCAGTATAGGCGTACCTGAATATCGATGTCGTTCAGACCCGTCAAAGGTCATACCATGTTGATGGGGCCAAATAAATATCAGAGATGATCCTCAGTCGACTAGACATGGACTTTGATATTGCTTGGACCTGTCAAAGGTAATATTAGGTTAATGGAACAAAACAAATACCTGGGACTCAGCCGACCAAACATGATGATGATCTAGGAGACTATCACAAGCCATAGGGAATGTTTCGATCGACTGGACTAGATAAGGGTCAGGATTAATTCCATTCGACCCGACTTGGTCCGGGGGAGTCTTTTATTTCGTCTGGACCAGATGAAGGTATGCGTCTCGGTTTTGATTCAATAAGAACCAAATATATATCAAGGATGATCCTCAATTGACCAGTCCTAGATGATGATGTTGCTCGGACCTAGGATGATCCTCCGTCGACCTGATCTGGGTGTTGATTTAGCTTGGACCTGTCAAGAGCAACATCATATCGAAAGAAAATAAATAAATTTTAAGGATGATCCTCGACCGACCCGACTCGACCCGAGTGTTGATGTAGCTTGGACTTGGGATGATACTCGGTCGACCCGACATGGGATGATCATGTAGTTTTGCCTTGTCAAGAGCAATATCATGTTTAAATAAAACAAATAAATGTTAGGGATGATCCTCAATCGACCAGACGAATGCTAGGACAATCTCCAGTCCACCAAACCAACTAAGGGTCGGGGAGTCTTCAACTTTGTCCGATCCAGATGAAGGTCTGAGTCTTGAACTCGACTCGACATGAGTCATTAGGGAATGTTCTTGTCGAATGGACCAGATGAAGGCCAAGATAATCTCCAGTCAATCAAACCAGCTAAGGGTTGGGGGAGTCTTCAATGTCATTTGGACGAGATGAAGGTACAGGTCGTGAACTCGACTCGACATGAGTCATTGGGGAATGTTCATGTCGACTGGACGAGATGAAGGCCAAGATAATCTCCAGTCGACCAAACCAGCTAAGGTTAGGGGAGTCTTCAATGTCGTCTGGACCAAATGAAGGTCCGGTCTTGAATCGAGCTCGACATAAGCCATGGGGAATGTTCCCGTCGACTGGACCAGATGAAGGCCAGGATAATCTCTAGTCGACCAAACCAGCTAAGGGTCGGGGGAGTGTTCAATGTCGTCTGGACCAGATGAAGGTCCAGGTCTTGAACTCGACTCGATATGAGTCATTAGGGAATGTTCCCGTCGATTGGACCAGATGAAGGCCAGGATAATCTCCAGCCGATTGGACCTGAAAATGACTAGGGGGAGTCTTCATTGTCGTCTGGACCAGATGGAGGTCCAGGTCTTGAATCGAGCTCGACATAAGCCATAGGGAATGTTCCCGTCGACTGGACCAGATGAAGGCCAGGATAATCTCCAGCCGATTGGACCTCAAAAGGACCCAGTGGAGTCTTTATTATCGTCTGGACCAGATGGAGGTCCAGATCTTGAACCGGGCTCGACATAAATCATCGAGACCAGATGAAGGCCTGGATAATCTTCATTCGACTGGTCAGAGGACCATGGGCTTGCCTTGTCATATGATCATGAACGTTTGTTAACAATTTATGAATAAATATTAATACATGTCGTATAGAGGTTTCGTCGAATGAGCTAGTTGTTGGATCCGTCAACTAGGCTAGGTCTTGGTCATTCCAAATGTTTCAAAAGGAATAATATGATGTGATATCGCATATGTGTCTGTGAAACAGTATCGTTTGGAGCAAATGATGAACTTCATTCGACAAATAATAAGCTATGTCGAATAGACTCTAGGCATATGCGAATTCAGTTATTTTTTATTTGTCATGTCGAGCGAGATCTTTCTGCCTAAGCCAAGCTTTTATATCTGTTGTATGGGATAGATTCGTCTAGGTCATTTGCTGGTTGTCTAGAGTTAGAATAAGGTCTTGTCGTGTCGAATGGGAATCCTGTATGGCTGAAATTGGCAACATGGTTAGTGGTGAAGGGGGAAAAATCATACCTGTTGTTTGGAGTCTTCGTCGAGTAATCCAATTGGTGGCTTTGTTACAAGGAGTGTGCCTTATCAAGTGGGACATATGACGATATGTTTGTAACAAGAAGTATGCCTTGTCAAATGGGATTGCTGTCGGTCGAACCAATAGGTTGACCTATCATCGTCATGTCGAATGGGACAATGGCCTGTATAAAAAATATGGTTACTAGTAGGTATGAAAACATCAATACCTATCTTCTAGAATAGTATCGTATGAGGTAATTTGATGGCTCTCCGCAAAAGAGTAATGTCTTATGTCGAGTGGGACAGCTGCATGTCTTAGTCGGTAGATGATATTTTGCTTCTTCGTTGTCTGAGATTAGTGGTAGGCAATACAGTTACACTGGAGAGGAGTGTCTTTTATCTGTCACTTAGAGGATATTGATCATCGATGGTTATTCAATCCCGAGTAAACATGATTCTTCCAATTGACACTTATGTTTACTTCCCTTCATCGATTGGACTTTAGTGGAGGTAAAATGGGTCTTGGAAAGTTTTGGGCCTTTCTTCAATTAATATTGCAGCCCTAGCATGAGTTACGAGGTGTTTTTAGGAGGGAATTTGAGGCGCCAAAATAGTAGGGGTATAAGTGAGCCTTCGAGGCTCATTTGCCTCACTCGTAAAATTTCTCTTGTTTCGCAAGTTGGAAGAGCTCTCATGATTTTCAAAGTACTCATCATACCCTTTTTCATGTTCTTCAGCGTCTTCATTTGTTCATAGCGTAGATTCAAGTTGTTATTGTTGAAAATAGGTGATTTGATCCTTTAGGGTTATAGTGAGACCATTGGAATTGTGTTTGAGGATTATGTTAGTTTGATTTTCAGGGAGTATAAACTTAGAAGATTTATTGTTTGTGATATTAATGTTTGAAAGATGTCGAGTGAAGATTCACAAGATAGTCTTGATGCTCAAATAGAGAGGTATAGTGATTCACCTATAAGAATATCTTCTAGTGAGTCAAGTGGGGAAGTGGCACATTATGATTTGTCGCATGAGGGCCATAACGAGGTTGGAACCATAACAATAGTCGAACTGCCTCTAGGAATACCCAAAGAAGCGACACCACTTTTGTCAATATCGGAGAGTCGAGTGGGATCCTAAGCACAAGCGAACTGATAAATATTTTGACCAAAATCCCAGTTAGTCGCGTGCCAGAAAAATTAATGAGGGAGATTAAGTTGAAATACAAATTTCCCAAATCTATTGAAGTTAGGTTAGCCACGTCGAATGGGAGGATAGATAATAGAGTTCCCGGGTGGATTGGATTTTATGAGCGACCATTTGCTGATGGGTTTAGGTTCCAATACCCAAGTTAGTATGGGAAGTATTGGATCATTATAAGTTAGCTCTTCCCAATTAATGCCAAACACATGGAGAATTCTAATGTTGGTTAAGTGCTAGTCGTTTGAATTGGTTGTGGAGTTTCGAGTGAGGGAATTGTAGTATACCAATTGTAGACGCTGGTTTTCGGCCGAGGTCCACAATTGAGAATTTGTTGGTTGGGGGGGGCACTAGCGATCCTGCAAAGCAAAGGTAGAGTGAGCGGGAGTACACTACCCACCGGTGTGGTGGGTGCCGGGGGCACTCCGACGCTCAAGTCAGTGAAGGAACTGAGGGAGTAGTAGGAGGAAGGTCAAAGTAAGATACTACATTGAGCTTCGTAGGATGCCGTGAGGGCGATAGATGGGAGGAGCTGAGAGCTAGAAGTTGAATGCTGGTCAGATCCGAGTCCCCCCCTCCTTCTGGACCCTCTTCTCTTATATACACGACTTTGTGTGCATTTACTGCTCTTTGATTGCTTGTCCGTTGGGCATCGATAACGGTTGACTTCATGAGGAGTTTTTATTGTGTTTGCCCGTTGTAGGCTGACAACTGTTGAGTTTATGATGTGTTTATGAACTTAGGCGTTATGTGGGCCGACCTCTTGATGGTCCTTCGGTTACTGGTGTTGGTGCTCATCGGGCATGGGCCGACATTATGTCTTTGGGTTTGATTAGAAGGCTTCAGGGGTGCATTCAGTAGTGGTCCTGGAGCAAAATGTCGAAATTACCCTTAGACCATTTGGCCCGTACAGTTTGTCCCCTACTCTCTAAGTCAAGGAGTCATTAGCTTGGAGAGTATTTGATGTGCGTGTCGAGCCATTCGATGTAGGTGTACCTGAGCGTCGATGCTACCTATTGATTGATCCGAAGGAATGTCAAGTTATGAACTTGAATCTACATTATCCATCATGGATGTGTCCAGTCAAATGAGCTAGATGAAGGTCAAGATCATGAACTTGACTCTATAAGAGCCATTAGGGAAGTACCCAGTTAGCTGAACCAGATGAAGGTCAGGATATATGTCATACGAAATGGGTAATATACGTCTTCAACTTGACTCGACATGAGTCCATGGGGGATGTCCCCGGTCGACTGATCTAGATGAAGATCCATGATATAATTCACTTGACATGTGTAATCCATGTCTACAATATGACTCGACATGAGTCCATGGGGGATGTCCCCGGTCGACTGGACTTGATGAGTCCAGGAAGATATAAGTCATACGACATGTGTAATCCATGTCTACAACTTGACTCGACATGAGTCCATGGGGGATGTCCCCGGTCGACTGATCTAGATGAAGATTCAGGATATAATTCACTTGACATGTGTAATCCATGTCTACAATATGACTCGACATGAGTCCATGGGGGATGTCCCCGGTCGACTGGACTTGATGAGTCCAGGAAGATATAAGTGATACGACATGTGTAATCCATGTCTACAACTTGACTCGACATGAGTCCATGGGGGATGTCCCCGGTCGACTGGATTTGATGAGTCCATGAAGATATAAGTCATACGACATGTGTAATCCATGTCTACAACTTGACTCAACATGAGTCCATGGGGGATGTCCCCGGTCGACTGGATTTGATGAGTCCAGGAAGATATAAGTCATACGACATGTGTAATCCATGTCTACAACTTGACTCGACATGAGTCCATGGGGGATGTCCCCGGTCGACTGATCTAGATGAAGGTTCATAATTGTCTTCATTCTATTGGATTTAATGAAAGTCAAAAGGAGTCTACGAGACCTTATACTTAGATGCGTTTATTGGATTCGTGTATGTCGGCTGGAGGACATTTGCATTACTGGATTCTCGTACATTGGCTGGATGGATGTATGTGTGGGCTGGAAGTAATTCATGTTGGCTGCATGCACGTCGGCTGAAACCATGCAAGTTGGCTGGAGGCCATTCATGTTACTAGTTGCACGCATGTGTTACGTGGCTTGCTTATCTTTGACACAAATAAAGTAATCTCTCATAAGGTGATCGAATGGGCTAGTTGGGAAAGCAAGAGCATGGACGAATGGGCCAGCTGACAAGCGTGAGACCCCAAGAGGCCCTCAGGTGGAAATCTTTCTTCAAGTGGTGTTAGTATGCCTTTGGCGTGTGGGTCATAGCTTATTTCTTGCGTGGTGTGCCTGTCGACTTCGACGTGGAGATATCAACATGCGTCATGTATGCCTGGAACCGTGATAACTAATTATAATCCCTACACTGCCACATTTTCTCTCTACCATGGATTCATGTGCTGAGCATGCTTAGGGTTATTTGAACCAGTAGACTTTCAAGCCTATCTCTATGGTTCTTTACATGTCGAGTGGGACGTTTACCATGTGATAAACTTTCATTTGGAGCACCCTTCTTAAGCCTACACCTTTACAATGTCGATAAGCCCAATTAAAAAGCTCATGAATCCCACATCGGCTGTTGTAAAGCCAATAATAAAAAATAAACAAATTGCCCATTTGTCGTGGTCCCTAACAACCAGAGCAACCTCATCCAAGCCGAGGTATGTGTGGACATAATTCGTCACAGAACAACCTCCATCCCTCACAAAGCCGAGGCACGTTGGAACAGAATCCAGCCCATGTCACATGAGAGGTTAACTCATGTCTAGGTAGAAACACTGAAGCTGTTGGACGCTCTGATGAAATTATTGCTAAAGTATATTCTTCAAAAGACTCCATTTCTGAATTTGCCAAGGTTGCTGATCCAGGTCAGAAATTTGTCGAGCAATCAAGTCATTTTTTTTTTACAGATCCTTCATGCCCAGTCTACAAGACCCGACTGTAGACTCAAAACAGGAACATACAATGCTCCTTAAGCTCAGCCCCATATCAGCCACAACAACTCTATACCAAACAAAATGGTCTGCTCAAGCGAAAACGCAAGCAAGGACATCGTAACTGCAGAAGGAACAAAACCAGAAGCAGAGATCCCAACAACAGGCAAAGTAACTCCAGAAGTAGATCAATCTCAAAATTTTCCTGCTAGCTTTGGGGAGCCAACGAAAGCACAAGCCTAACACAGAATTGGAGAATGGGTTTTTGGTTTGTTCATGAGGTTGGTTGGAGGATATCATCATCGATTTGTCTGGACAATCTCAACATGGCGGACTCCATCAGCTAAGCCAACGCCACTATTGAAAGATGAGCTCGATATCTTGATACCCACGATTCGAAACTTGGATTTCTGGAAATGTTGAGGCCATATTTTGAGCCGTATCATTTGATCATTGTTCAAGATGGTGACTCCTCAAAGACCATCAAGGTCTCTGATGGCTTTGACTACGAGCTCTACAACAGGAACGACATCAACCGTATACTGGGTCCTAAGGCTTCTTGCATTTCGTTTAAGGACTCTGCCTGTCGGTGCTTTGGTTACATGGTCTCTAAGAAGAAATATGTTTTCATAATTGATGATGATTGCTTTAGGCGAGGTAGATTCGGTCAGGTTTGGGCGATATAGATCTCGGTGATAGCAAGCTGAATTTGGGGATGTGGGTTTCTTTCACTGATGTGGATTTGATGTCTTTGGTTTATTTTTGAAGTTTCTTTCTCATTGACCGATGTGGGATGATTTGCTGTGTGATATGGGCTTGAAGTCTGTTTGTTTTTTGAAATCTTTGTTTTGTTCTCTTAATGACCGATGTGGGACTCTTCGTTCCTTTTATTGTTGTAGCTACGCTTTTGTCTTCGACTGGACCAATATGTTTGGCTATGGGCCGTAAGTTTTTACAGCCTTTTTGTTATTTTGGGTCTTGGATGCTTTGGCTTTTGCGCTAGTTGTTGCTTGTAGGAGGACCTCCAACGAGTGGGCCGTGCTTTTTCATAGCTTAGGCTTTGTCCGGTTTTTGGGCTTTGTTTTTTATTTCGGCCGTTACCCGTTTCGGGCTTGAAATTCTCGTCTCTTGATAGGAACACTAGGTTTGTGATGCATGCAGTTACGAGAATACCGAATGGAACCCACTTCCCCATGTGTAGTACGAATCTGGCATTCAACCCGTGAATTAACTGGTCCTGCAATGTTCTTTGGACTCATGGGTGATGGTCAGCCAAATAGACTATACCAAGGTTATTTGTGACGGGGTGGGGGTCTTCACTTTTAGTCATTATTGTCGTGTGTGGGCCTACTGTCGCATAGATAATGGGTTTGGTGATGGGCATTATCATGGAATAGGTTTGTGGGGCGGTCTGTATGGGCAGCACAAAGTGGGGAGCTTTCTTCGAGTGGGGTAGGGGTACTCTCTTAAAAATGAGTTACTTCCTCAGAATGTTAAGTGAGAAACTCACCTCACATCAGATCTTCACAAGCGTTAATTGGAGCATCCTCATTGAGCCGAGTCTACATCCTTGCAATATCGAGTGGGATAGTATCCTCATGATGTGTCTTCATCCGAAGCATCTTCCTTAAGCCGAGACTAAATCCTCGTAGTGTCGGGTGGAATGCTAACTTGTTGTATCTTCATCTAGAGCATCCTTCTTAAGCCGAGACTACATTATTGTAGTGTCGAATGGGTCACTCACTTAGCTCAAGATGAATATTTAATTGGATCATTCACTCCTAATCGAGACTACATCTTTATTTCTGCCTCTAGCTAGTAGTTCTTCCTTGTCGTGTGGGGTGGAACCTCAACCATCTAGGTAGGACTTGTTTCATCTCATGTCAAATAAGATCTTGAATACGTGGCAAGCCTCATATGTGAAGTGTCAAATGGAATCTCAAGCAAGTGACAAGCTACATATATAGTAATGTCAATTGGGACACCCCCAACAACATACTGATGTCGAGTGGGAGATCCCTAACATGTTCTATGTCAGACATTACAAATGTCGATTGTGCCATCCATAACAATTACCTAGTTTTAAATTGTAGCGTCGATTGGGACACCCATGACAAGCTTTCATACTATAACACCAATTATAAGTCTAATGCCTTACTAATGTCGACTGAGAGGTTCTTAAAAAGTGCAAGCCATACCTGGTAATGTTGACCGGGATGTCCTCGCCAAATCTTCATTTGGGTATTGTCGACTGGGACAATCTTCTTATGCCAAGTACATCGCTTCATCATATAAAGTGAATGGTTAAGAAAATGGTTCCATTGAAGGGACGTGTCTTGTTCCTGATGTTGGTCCATGAGCCTCTGGTCGAATGGAGTCTAAAATTGTTGACAATCCATTAATATCCTCTAGAGGAAATGGGAATCCTCTTAACGTGGTCTGAGGAAGGTAACTCTTCTTTCATGTAATCTAGAAATGATGGCAATCCTCCTACATAGTCGAAAATGAATGACATTTTATCTATGCCATCAGGAGATGGTATCCGCCCCAAGCAATCTCGAATAGATGTCAATTATAGAGAATATTTATTCGTTGATTGGAGTATGGCTGGGGATTATGGTGGTACTCTCATGTCGACTGGAGAAAGTGTGTGTAGAACGGTTCAATTGACAGTCTGTATATGCCGATTATAGCAAATGGACTTCCTATTAAGAACATAATAAATGGGCCGGATGACAATCCTAATGTTTGTAATTGTTCTTGGAGGATGGCTAATTAAGAAACCATGAGATATGGTATTTGCTCATTGTGTGACGCCATACGAGTAGGGGTGTTTGGAAGGATCGTAGATGGAGAGATCTTTTCACGCTATGAATCGCCAAGGCCCCACGGTGGGCGCGAAATTGTAGACGCTGGTTTTCGGCCGAGGTCCACAATTGAGAATTTATTGGTTGGGGGCACTAGCGATCCTGCAAAGCAAAGGTAGAGTGAGCGGGAGTACATTACCCACCGTGTTGTGGGTGCCGGCACTCCGACGCTCAAGTCAGTGAAGGAGAGGGAGTAGTAGGAGGAAGGTCAAAGTAAGATACTACCTTGAGCTTCGTAGGATGCCGTGAGGGCGATAGATGGGAGGAGCTGAGAGCTAGAAGTTGAATGCTGGTCAGATCCGAGTCCCCCCTCCTTCTGGACCCTCTTCTCTTATATACACGCCTTTGTGTGCATTTACTGTTCTTTGATTGCTTGTCCGTTGGGCATCGATAACGGTTGACTTCATGAGGGAGTTTTATTGTGTTTGCCCGTTGTAGGCTGGCAACTGTTGAGTTTATGAATGTGTTTATGAACTTAGGCGTTATGTGGGCCGGCCTCTTGATGGTCCTTCGGTTACTGGTGTTGGTGCTCATCGGGCATGGGCCGACATTATGTCTTTGGGGTTTGATTAGAAGGCTTCAGGGGTGCATTCAGTAGTGGTCCTGGAGCAAAATGTCGAAATTACCCTTAGACCAAATTTGGCCCGTACACCTATTACTTAAATGATCATTTGACTGAAAAGATGAGGTACACTTTGTATCTTCGCCAGAAGAGTGAACATTTAATCTTGGGGCTTCTGTCGAATGATAGGGAAGATTGGTAGAAGTTTTATTTCTTTGTAAAATGAGGAGGGTATTTTTGGGTCAGCTAGAATTGGCCAAATGCCTGGACACTAGAGTTCGTCGAGTGAGTAATTCCTACCTCGTTCTTTTTTCCCTATTTCGAAAGACTAAAGCTCATATTTGTCTCTTCTTGCAGGTCTCATTCACAACAGGTCATTCGACACTACTAAGCGAGCCGTCTCCAACACCAAACTCATTCTCAACTTACATTCTCCAGAAAGAAATTGGAGATTCATCTTAGAAGAAAAGAGGTTAAGGTCGACTCCACTAAGGAATGAGATTTACGATTGAGAAGGTATCTCATTGGCCTTTTGTAAACACGTATTGGTTGTGATCTTGTTTACTTGGTCGTGTCAACTGATATTTGGAGGGTTGTTGTTTAAGAAGCCATTAACTCTCGAAGAGCTTTTGTGCGCAGCCGATATCATGTCAGGTCGATTCAAGGTGCCTTCATACGAGGAAATGAAGAACAAAAGAAAGAGTAAGAGGGCCAAGGGAAATGAGCCAGGGCCGTAAAGATTGAGGTCTCAGTTCCAAAAGACGTAGTTTCGACTGGGAAAGCGATTGCACCTACATAATCGACAAAGATGACTGTCGTATCCAAGAAGAGGAAGGTTGTAGAGGTTGAAGAGGATCTGGAGAATGTGATTATGAAGATTCGTTATTGGTTGACTGTAATTTCAGACCCTTCTAGCCTCTAAAAGTTCATTAAAAGGCTCATTTTTGAAGAAAATGAACATACGTTGACTAAATTAGGGCCAATAGAGACAATCAAAAAGATTGTAGCAATGAGTTACCAAGTAGAGTTTCTTGTAAGATCTTCCTTCTTTTATTTATGTTTATTCTTAGTCGTATGGAGAATAACACAAAGTTTTCCCAGGTTATGGAGTGTGACCTCTTTATGCAAAAATATGCTGAGTTGAATCAAATGCGAATGAGAGAGTTGGAGAAATCCCTCACGGCAGTGAGGAAATAGGTTGTTAAGCTGAAGGCAGAATCGGAAATGAAGGGTAGAAGAGTAGAGAAGGTGGAGAAGGAACTAAAGGCCACTCAAGCGATGTTAAAAATGGAGAGGGAAAGGTTTGAGACTGAATTAGAAGCTTATAAGGAGAGTGTGGAATCCTTGAGGAAGGAGAACGAAGAGCTTGTGGATATACTAGAGAGGGCTGCTTCGAGGCCACTCTTATCGAGAGAAGCAAATTGATGAAGCAGTATTTGGCGGGGGAGCATGATAAGTGGACCCCTGAGAAATGGATCAAAGAGCATGAAAGGTACGAGGCTGGGCTTCCTTTATCGGATGAATAAAATGAAGATGGTGAGGGACTTGCTGATGCTAAGGACAAGGTTTCTGCAGAATAAGGATTATTAGGGTTGGAGGAGCCTCCTAAGGTTGTTGAAGAAAGGATTGATGAGATCGGCGAAGGGTCGGGTCAGAGGGTGACTCCGATGTTGGAGACTGAAGTAGCTTTAGCTACTGAAACTCAAGACGTCACTATTGTTGGC
This sequence comes from Zanthoxylum bungeanum, assembly GCA_019454045.1. Taxonomy (NCBI): domain Eukaryota; kingdom Viridiplantae; phylum Streptophyta; class Magnoliopsida; order Sapindales; family Rutaceae; genus Zanthoxylum; species Zanthoxylum bungeanum. The sequence continues at coordinate 50,101 of SKCR01032106.1, read as the reverse complement.
GACTCTCTAGGTGAAGCCCAGGGTCCTAAAGTTCCAGAATGATGATTGTCCCTTGTTTTTATGAAGTTTGTACTAATGACATTTGGTATTCTAAACATATTATTGAATGAAGAACTTTTAAAGACTCCAATCTTATTTTAACTGTAAATGACTTATCGCCATTTGACTTTTGTACATTGGGGGAATTGTCCCCAATGTTGTCATACGAATCGTATAATGGTTTCCATGTCCCTAGTCAAAATATAGTGACACGTCGAGTGGCTATATTATGACTAAGTGTGTTGGAAGAATCATCATGAGAAGATTTTTGTTTGCTATATATTGCTAAGGCCCTACGGTGGGCGCCAAATTATGGACGATGGATTTCTCCCAAGGTCCAAAATCGAGAATTTATAGTTTTGGGACACTAGCGATCCTACAAAACAAAGGTAGAGTGAGCAGGGAGTTCCTACCTACCGGTTTGGTGGGCAGCGTAGGCGCTCTGACGCTCAAGTCATTAGAGTAGACGAGCAAAAAGTGAAGGAAGAACAAGGTCTGAGGTAACCTTGACCTCTGTGGTCTGCAGTGATGGCGGTGGTCCGATGTGTAAGGTGAGAGGGTTTGAGAGATTAAGGAGAGAATTCTCAAGCTTGCCTTAGGATGCCCAACTATATTATGAATTCTGCTTTTTTGTATAGGTCTGAAGGTTTTTCTTTTCTGGTTGGCACATGGGTTGCATTTATGGGGGTGAGACCCATAACACGTTTTAGCATTTATCTTTAGGTGATGAAATGAGTCAGCTGAATGTGCGGAGAACATTAGGTGATGTTTTTCGGTTGAAAGCAAATGGGCTACTTGGGCTTTCACTGGAATATGGGCGAGATGCAAAGGATTTGGGCCTTTGGTCAAACCTTGGTCTGGAAACTATTTGAAGGATTTTGGACTCTGACTGTTATTGGGCCTGGGTGAAAATGCAATTATACCATTGGCCCAAATTTGGACCGTACAGTAATAAATTCTAAGCACATTAATATAATTTAAATTGTATCTTTTTTTCTTTTGAGTAATGTTACGAGTTTGTATTATTCTCTGTTTTTAATGCATTTTATTGTCTGACCAATAATAGAATAAGTGTGGTAAACCCTTAGGAACTGCGAAAAGGGAATTTAGGTTTAGACTTTGGAATTCATGTGATCGTAATTCTTAATTAATAAATTAGTGTTCTAGGTTAATATGCCAAGTTAATTGCTCAATTGGATAAAAAAAAATGCATAAAACTTGTTTGCATGATTCGGTGAAGTTGTCCCTAAGGGGCGTGGCTTGGTGATGTAGGGTCCAGGATCTCACCTTAAGGTCCTGGGTTCGAATCTTGGGCGTACATTTCTTGTAAGAGCCTGGGACAACCGAAGGTTTTACCTGCTCCGCTTAAGCCTAGAAGGGGTGGTTTGGCGGTGAGATTTCCAACGATTTCAAAAAAAAAAAATTTGATTCGATGAAGTTGCAACCCTGTATTCTCATTCTCATAAAGTTTTCAAAAGTAATTTTAATTTTTTGCTTTTATTTTATTAGTTTAATCCACTTTCTCTTACATCAATTGCTTAATTTAAATCAAGGTAGGTCTAGTTTTAGTATTAATAGGATTAATAATAAGGTCATGTATATTCGACATCCGATTTTTGTCACTATATTATTTGAGCAATACATACACTTATGTTCAGTAATAAAATCACAATCGGAGTATAAATTAACTCCTCATATTACAATATGGTTAACCCTCCTCTAGTAAAGAAACAACTGCTATAATATTATGGACTATTACCAAATACCCCACTAACAAAAAGTATAAAAAAAAATATGATAAAATAAAATTTAACACAAAAAAAATTCTAAAACCCAATTCGATATTTATATCAGATACATCAAAATTAAATAATACGTAATAGGTGATAGGGTTTCTTATTGTATAGCAATCAATGCACCTTTTATTTTAATAAATAATATATTCCAGGCGCCACATGAAAAAATAACAGTTTGATTATAATTATTTTCATAATTTATACTGTTAGTTTAAATTGTTATAGCATAATTATTACAATATTAAAATAAAATAAAAAATTTATTTCAATAATTTCTTCATCTTTAATGAAGCCAGAAAATTGACACAAATCATTCAGAATTCATAAACACTATACATTACTAATCTTATAAAGTTTTATGGTTCCTCATTTATATAAAGGTACAAAGAAATACCAGATATAATGAAGTTAACGATATATATAGATAAAATGAGGAAGCAATATAGCTAATATCATCCATCAAAATGTAGTAGGTTGTATTAGTTTTAGAATTCCACTGAAGGAGAAAAAACAGTTTATACATATATTGAAAACTTTCCGGAAGAAGATACAATATATTTATTTAGAATTAAGCATGGTTTTACCCTAAAGAAAGTTCAAATACCGAGGATGTTTGAAGGAACGGATATGCCGAGGTGCAGCGGAACGTGCATGGGATCAAATCCCGAGCATTTTTTTTTTCGGCAATACCCTAAAAAGTGTATTAAAATATTTATTTTCATAAACTTAAAATTATTCAAATGCACTAAAAACCATATATCATCATATATTAATTTTTCATGCATCAAAATAATTTTCATAAGCTTAAATAAAAATTCTAAATGCTTTAACAATTTTATCAACACTTAATAAAATTAATCCAAGCATAAAAAATCAATATATCAACCATACATTAATTTTCCATACACTTTAATGCTTAAAAATTCCTCACATACATGCTTACAATTATCCAACAATTCCATAATAAATTTTTCCAACAACAACAACAACCCAATCAATAAATTTATAAAATAAATTTACCTACAATTGCTCCTTGCCAATTTGTGAAGCTTTGCATCCAATCCCCAAATCCACCAAGCACTTTGATCTTTTTCTACCTCCACCAAATCAAGTTCCTTGATGAACAAATCTCGGTGACCAAAAGGTGGTTTGATCACTCAAGAATGACAACAAAAATTTCCCTAAGATTTAACTCTTAAACCCTAGAAAAATTTACATCTCAAGCACACAAATTGATCATTAACTCTTAAGGATTAATTCCATACCCTTGATAATTAGTTGGGTAATCTTTGGTGAGATTTGGCTTGAATTTTGAGAGCAAAAATCAAAAATAAATTCAGTTCATTCTTCCTATTTGGTTCGGCAGTGGAGTGAAGCAAAAGCAAGAAAAAAACAATTCATTTTCTTGTTCACTAGTTTCGGCAGCAAGCAGAGGTGAGGTGAGACAGAGTAAAAACTAATTTTGCTTCTTTTTATTCATTTTGTTTTTTATTAAAATTAATTAAAAAAAAAACAAAACAAAACCATTTAATTAAACCATGGTACAAGAGAATCTTTTCCCTACAATATAAATTTCAAAAATTAACTTAACCAAGGTTAAAAAAAAAATTTCACATCAATTAAGCTAAACTAAATTACAATTAAATGATTTTAGTTACTTTAACTAAAAACACTCAATTACATATCTATAGTTACCTTAAATAATTAATACCTTTATTTGTATAAACTAAGTAATTAATTTTGTATATTAATTTAACAATTAAATTAATTCACTAATTAATTACTAATTTTATGTAAATCAAATTTACATCTATTATACAATAAACTTATATCAACTCTTGATATAAAATTAATTAATTCAATTAAATTAATTCATCTCATGAATTATCGGATCAAACAATTTAATCTTAAAACCCAAAACACTTTGTCAACATTTGACGAAAGTCGCCCTAGTGCTCAACGAGTAAACTTAATATAGTGGAACTCTTTAGGCTCACGTTCGGTTGTTATTAATATATATACATATCTATCTCATATACTTGTATACATATTCATGAAGCCCTGCCCACCTACAAATCATGGCTAAAAACAACACGACACGCTGAATCATACAAGTTGAGGTTAAAACGTTAATGTATAGTCATTTCGTCATTACGGTCTCCTATTGAGTAAGGTTATAGTTTTACTGTCAAAACCTTATCTACTCAATATAATAAATTTTCATAATTATATTCCATTTATAAATAATATATGCAAAACTCTTTTTCAATATTATTTATAATGTTAAAGAAACAATTTCTTCAACGAACTTTCGGCCGAAAGATTTCCGGAATATACTCTGAAAATTTCTGGAAACATAATCCAACCATATGGACTGACGAATCCTCATATTAACACACACCGATCTTCGTGAGCATCGATCTATACCTAACAGTTATCCAGAGGTCAGACCATAAAAGGTTTCTGACATACATGGTATCAGACATAGATGATCACTCACAAGATCACCGTGGTGTCTCAAGTCAAAGGACCACAATAACTACTCAACTCGAAAAGATAACTATTGACAGTTTTATGGAATATCTATTAGTCATCTTCTATGAGTTTGTTCGATATTCATTCCACTAATGAATATCTGCATTTCTATACGAACTTCCGTTAAGCTCATAGTATGTTGAGATAAACCATATGTCCATTACATGTATAGATAATGCACTAGTCTTACCAATATAATGACCGACCCATGTCAATATATCTAGACCAGGAAAAATTTATATTCGAGAGAATGCGTGATATTTCTCAACACCATTTGCAACTCTTACAACTATATCACCATATATTGTAACTCTCGGGTCTTTACTAATTTCATATAAGGTTCCGAGTGAAACTCGAAATCTCTAACTTTTAGAGTAATCTAACACTTAGATTTACAATATATAAATAAAATCAAGAAATTACCATACAATTAAATAAATAATCATGATAAAGAAAACATTACATTGCATAAATAATAAATATTCATACAAAAAGTGAATGTTGCTCGATCACCATTTCCAACACTCCCCCTTGATCTAGTGTCATTCACGATGGTATCTAATACCCATAGACTCCACGTGTTTCTCAAACAACTTATTTTCTTCAGTTCGTACTTTACAAACTATAATGTCACCTCTAGCCAAAATTTCTCTAATTATGTGATACTTTCATTCCACATGCTTAGATTTCTGATGAGCACGAGGTTCCTTGGCTTGAGCTATCGCACCATTGTTGTCACAGAATAATGAAATAAGATATACTATAGATGGGACTACTCCAAGCTCCGCAACAAACTTTTTGATCCAGACAGCTTCATTTGCCGCTTCGAAGCAACAATGTATTCTGCCTCGGTGGTGGAATCAGCAGTCGAACCCTGCTTAGTGCTCTTCCAACTAATGGCACCGCCATTGAGAGAAAACAGAAACCCAGATGTAGACTTTCTATCATCTGGATCAGATTGAAAATCTGAATCCGTGTAACCTCTCAATTGTAAGTCATTTTCTCCATAAATGAGAAACTTATCCTTTGTACCCTTAAGGTATTTCAGGATATGTTTCACAGCCATCCAATGGTCCTGACCCGGATCAGACTGATAACGACTTGTAACACTAACAGCCATGCTGATATCAGGTCTAGTATATAACATGGCATACATTATGCTACCAATAGCGGAAGCATAAGGCTGGCTAACAATTTTAGCCCTTTCATCATCTGTCTTAGGACACATTTTCTTAGACAAATGAATACCACGTTTAAAATGTACATTGACTGTCTTACAGTCAACAAAATTGTACCTTTCTTGGATCAAATCAATATACTTGGATTGAGAGAGTCCTATCAACCTCCTCGCTCTATCTCTATAAAGTTTTATACCTAGTATATAAGAGGCATCTCCCAAATCCTTCATAGAGAAATTCTTACTTAGATAGGCTTTGACAGATTGTAACATACCTATATCGTTTCCGATAATAAGTATATCATCAACATAAAGCACTAAGAAGACTACCATGCTCCAACTAGCCTTTTTATAGACACAGGATTCCTCTTCGTTTTTAATGAAACCAGACGATCTGATCACATCGTCAAAATGAAGATTCCAACTACGGGAAGCTTGTTTAAGTCCATAAATAGACTTTTTAAGCTTACATACCAGATTGGGATTTTTGGCGAATGCGAATCCCTCGGGTTGTTCCATATGGATATCTTCCTCAAGATTTCCATTCAGAAAAGCCATTTTCACATCCATCTGCCAAATTTCATAATCATAATGTGCGGCAATAGCTAATAAAATCCTGATTGACTTAAGCATGGCTACAGGAGAAAAGGTTTCCTCATAATCAATATCAGATTTCTGAGTATATCACTTTGCTACTAGTCGGGCCTTAAAGGTTTCAACATTTCCATCGGGCCCCCGCTTCCTCTTGTAAATTCATTTACAACCAATAGGAACAATTCCAACGGGAAGCGGAACCAAGTCCCAGACTTGATTATCATGCATTGAGGCAATCTCGAATTTCATAGCTTCCAGCCATTTCTCCGCATCGATGTATAAAATCACCTCTCTGTAGGTCAAATGATCATTTTCTTCGATTAAGAAAACATCGAGGACATCGTCAGATGTCGTCCTGTACCTGACATGGGGTCTCGATATCCTTTGTGACCTACGAGGTGATTGTGTCAAAGGTATCTCATCTTCCTGAACTTCTGGTTCTATCTTCGATTCAATGTTACTTTGATTGACTTCATCAAGATCAATCATTCTATGATCTACACTTTCTAACACAAATTGTGTTTCTAAGAAAGTTGCATTTCGAGCAACGAACACATTTTGGTTCTCGGGATTGTAGAACTGATATCCCATGGAATTTTTAGGATATCCAATGAATCGATACTTGTACCCTCTAGGTGCAAGTTTATCCCGCTGTGCAACTCTTACATAAGCAGGACAACCCCAAATCTTAACATACTTAAGACTCGATTTCCTTCCAGTCCATAACTCATACGGAGTGGTCGGAACGGCTTTCGATGGAACTTTATTCAGAAGATGAGCGGCAGTGTCTAGAGCATGGCCCCACAAGTATATAGGTAGATCAGTAAAACTCATCATCGATCGAACCATATCTAATAAAGTTTGATTTATCCTCTCTGAAACACCATTGTGTTGAGGAGTGCCTGGAGGAGCATACTGAGCGAGAATTCTATTCTCTTTTAAATAACTCACGAACTCACTGCTCATGTACTCACCGCTCTGATCTGATCGAAGGCATTTCAAGAGTTTTCCGGTTTGTTTCTCTACTTCAAATCGATATTCTTTGAACTTTTCAAAAGTTTCCGATTTTTGTTTCATAAGAAACACATAACCATATCTTGACAAATCATCGATAAAAGTTACAAAGTATTGAAACCCACCCATGGCAGCATGATTTATTGGACCACATACATTGGAATGCACAAGTTCCAATAAATCATTAGCACGGTGTCCAACACCACTAAATGAAGATTTGGTCATTTTACCTTGAATACAATATTCACAAACTGGTAAAGATTCTATGGTTAGATCTGATATCAAACCATCATTAACTAGTTTGGTTAGGCGTTTTATGCCTATATGACCTAATCTCATATGCCACAGTTTTATGCTATTTACTTCATCCGATCTTTTCCTTTTAGATTTCTCCATATTAAAGACATCACGACTTTTTGTTAGAATGTAATGACCATCAACCATGGGACATGAAAAAAGTAAAACATTCATATTATCATATAAATGCAAAAGACCATCTTTAATATTTATATGAAATCCTTCGCTGTCAAGTACATGAAGTGAGATGATTTATCGTATCATAGACGGTACAAAATAACAGTTATTAAGTTTAATATTACATTCATCAGAGAGTTTCAAAAAAAAAATTTCTACTGCTTCTACTTGTAGAGAATCTCCATTCCCTACTCGCAGCTGGATCTCTCCCGGCTTTAATCTTCTAGTTTCCCTCAGATCCTGCAACGAATTACAAATATGAGAGGGACAAGCGGTGTCTAACACCCAAGTCGAACTAGAATCAAAAGCAAGTGTAATGTCAATAATAGGAAAATAAATACCTGAGGGTGCTTTCTTCAAAGAAGCTAATTACTTTGGACAATTGCGTTTCCAGTGTCCAGATATGCCGCATTGGAAACATTTTCCTTTTGCAACATCTGTCTTCACCTTTGGCTTAGAAACCCCTGCAGAAGCAACCTTAGGACCTTTACCTGCAACTTTCTTTTTCTTTTTCTGTTTCTTCCCAGCTGGCTTTTGAAAAGCCTGAGAAGGTCCAGAAGAAGAAGCACCAGTGACCATGAATGCATAACTATTCTTATTCATGTCATCTTGAGCCGTCAGCAACATATTGTGCAACTCAGAATAGGTGGGAAGCATCTTATGCATGTTAAAGTTAACAGTAAAGTCCTTGAAAGACTTAGGAAGAGATGCGAGAATCACACTATTCCCGAGGCGGTTGTCAATAGGAATATCCATCATTTCGAGCTCTTCGATACAATCTATTAGCTTCAACACATGTGGGCTAACAGGTTTTCCCTCCGGGAGGAAAGTATGAAAAAGCTCGACAGCCACGTTATGCATCTCTACCTGTGGTCGATCACTGAATAGTTCCTTCATATGCAACAAGATGGATCCGGAATCAGGCATCGACATATACTTCCTCTGTAGTTCCGGCACCATAGATCCCAAGATGTATGACCGTACTTTCCGATCATCATCCTTCCATCTTTTGAACGTCTCACGTTCTTCATCTAAAGCATCATCTGAAACTCTTGCGGGCATTGGGCGATCTAAAACATATTCAAGTTGCTCCGCTTGACAGAGAGTTCGGAGATTCATGAGCCAAACATTATAATTAACAGCACCCTAGAGCCTATGCGTATCAAGTATACACGAAAGCGGGTTCGAAACAGACATTCTGTCTACACAAGATAAAACAAAATTAAATGGATAATAATATTTAAATATCATGATAAAAATACTAAATAGTGTATACTTTTTCTATAAAGTGCTCTCGCATTGTCTTACATATTCTTTATAATCTCTACAAACAAGAATATGGAAATTTAACTCTTAAATCTCACAATAAGAAGTAGATCTTTCTTGACATTTACAAAAGTCTCACGTTTTAGCAATATTGACCATTGTAAATTCGAGAGGTAGACAACTATTATCAATTGCATCTCATGCAACTCTTACATTCGGTCCTAAATCGAATTTTATCCTCACGCTTTAGCAATATTGGATAATTCAATTTTTAGATCAACTTGTCTATCGTCAAAAGTAGGATACTAATATTATCCTCACGCTTTAGCAATATTGGACAATATTTTCTCTTAAATTTGACTCATCTTATGTTTAACCGGATTAGAACAAAATATTATAATCAATCCCTCACGCTTTAGCAATATTGGGAATAATCATAATGGTTTAACTAACACCGTATAGACAAGCCGGACCATGTCATATTTTTATACAAAATTAATGACACTAAGATCTAGTGTAGAGATTTTACATGCTCAAACACATACAAATATTTAAATGTATGCATGTACAAAAAATGCCAAAACATATAATAAACAATTACATGTATGCATGAGCATTTTATACAATCAAGAAAAATTGTAAAGGACATGAACAATTATTAGCATGTATCGCTCTGATACAACTTTTGTTAGGAGGAACAGATATGCCGAGGTGCAGCGGAACGCGCACGAGATCAAATCCCGAGCATTTTTTTCGACAATACCCTAAAAAGTGTATTAAAATATTTATTTCCATAAACTTAAAATTATTCCAATGCACTTAAAATCATATATCATCATATATTAATTTTTCATGCATCAAAATAATTTCCATAAGCTTAAATAAAAATTCTAAACACTTTAACAATTTTATCAACACTTAATAAAATTAATCCAACCATCAAAAATCAATATATCAACCCTACATTAATTTTCCATACACTTTAATGCTTAAAAATTCCTCACATACATGCTTACAATTATCCAACAATTCCATAATATTTTTTTTCCAACAACAACAACCCAATCAATAAATTTATAAAATAAATTTACCTACAATTGCTTTTAATCCTTACCAATTTGTGAAGCTTTGCATCCAATCCCCAAATCCACCAAGCACTTTGATCTTCTTCTACCTCCACCAAATCAAGTTCCTTGATGAACAAATCTCGGTGACCAAAAGGTGGTTTGATCACTCAAGAATGACAACAAAAATTTCCCTAAGATTTAACTCTTAAACCCTAGAAAAATTTACATCTCAAGCACACAAATTGATCCTTAACTCTTAAGGATTAATTCCATACCCTTGATAATTAGTTGGGTAATCTTTGGTGAGATTTGGCTTGAATTTTGAGAGCAAAAATCAAAAATAAATTCAGTTCATTCTTCCTATTTGGTTCGGCAGTGGAGTGAAGCAAAATCAAGAAAAAAACAATTCATTTTCTTGTTCACTATTTTCGGCAGCAAGCAGAGGTAAGGTGAGAGAGAGAAAAAACCAATTTTGCTTCTTTTTATTCATTTTGTTTTTTTTTTTATTAAAATTAATTAAAGAAAAACAAAACAAAACCATTTAATTAAACCAATGGATCTTTTCCCTACACCATAAATTTCAAAAATTAATTAACCAAGGTTAAAAAAAAAATTCACACCAACCAAGGTAAACTAAATTAAAATTAAATGATTTTAGTTACTTTAACTAAAAACATTCAATTACATAAACTATAGTTACCTTAAATAATTAATACATTTATTTGTATAAACTAAGTAATTAATTTTGTATATTAATTTAACAATTAAATTAATTCACTAATTAATTACTAATTTTATGTAAATCAAACTTACATCTATTATACAATAAACTTATATCACCTATTGATATAAAATTAATTAATTCAATTAAATTAATTTATCTCATGAATTATCGGATCAAACAATTTAATCCTAAAACCCAAAATACTTTGTCAACATTTGACGAAAGTCGCCATAGTGCTCAACGAGTAAACTTAATATAGTGGAACTCTCTAGGCTCACGTTCGGTTGTTATTAATATATATACATATATATCTCATATACTTGTATACATATTTATGAAGCCCTGCCCACCTACAAATCATGGCTAAAAACAACACGACACGCTGAACCATACAAGTTGAGGTTAAAACGTTAATGTATAGTCCTTTCGTCATTACGGTCTCCTTTTGAGTAAGGTTATAGTTTTACTGTCAAAACCTTATCTACTCAATATAAAAAAAATTCATAATTATATTCCATTTACAAATAATATATGCAAAACTTTTTTTCAATATTATTTATAATGTTAAAGAAATAATTTCTTCAACGAACTTTCGGCTGAAAGATTTCCGGAATATACTCTGAAAATTTCTGGAAACATAATCCAACCATATGGACTGACGAATCCTCATATTAACACACACCGATCTTCGTGAGCATCGGTCTATACCTAACAGTCATCTAGAGGTCAGACCATAAATGTTTTCTGACATACATGGTATCAGACAAAGAGGATCACTCACAAGATCACCGTGGTGTCTCAAGTCAAAGGACCAAAATAACTATTCAACTCGAAAAAATAACTATTGACAGTTTTATGGAATATCTATTAGTCATCTTCTATGAATTTGTTCGATATTCATTCCATTAATGAATATCTGCATTTCTATACGAACTTCCGCTAAGCTCATAGTCTGTTGAGACAAACCATATGTCCATTACATATATAGACAATGCACTAGTCTTACCAATATAATGACCGACCCATGTCAATATATCTAGAACATGAAAAATTTATATTCGAGAGAATGCGTGATATTTCTCAACACCATTTGCAACTCTTGCAACTATATCACCATATATTGTAACTCTCGGGTCTTTACTAATTTCATATAAGGTTCCGAGTGAAACTCGAAATCTCTAACTTTTAGAGTAATCTAACACTTAGATTTACAATATATAAATAAAATTAAGAAATTACCATACAATTAAATAAATAATCATGATAAAGAAAACATTACATTGCATAAATAATAAATATTCATACAAAAAGTGAATGTTGCTTGATCACAATTTCCAACACTCCATCTTGATCTAGTGCCATTCACGATAGTATCTAATACCCATAGACTCCACGTGTTTCTAAAAAAACTTGGGAGTTAAGGCTTTAGTCAGTGGGTCCGCTACATTTTCTTCAGTTCTTACTTTACAAACTATAATAGCGACGAAAATATTTCATCTGTCGCTAATATTAGGAACAGAATTTTATTTCGTCTCTATATAGCGACGAGTTTTTCCGTCACTAATTAGCGACAGAAATTATTCCGTCGCTAAATAGTGACAGAAAATTCTATTTCAATATAGAGACAGAATAATTGCCGTCGCTAATTAGCGACATAAATTCTGTCTCTAATTAGAGACGAACAAAACCGTCACTAATTAGCAACGGACAAAGAGACAGATTTTTTCCGTTTGCAAATTTTAATTTTTAGAAACGAAAAATTCATCTCAATTTAGAGACGGACGTTTCGTCTCTAATTAGCGATGGAAAACCCGTCGCTAAATAGCGACGAATATGATTTAGAAACAGAAATTTTCCATTTCTAGTTACCTAGGAAATTTTTTTTTATTAAATTGTTATTTTTTTTAATTTTTTAAAGAAATTTTTTTTATTTTAAACAATATTAATAAAATTATAAAATAAATATATTAATTACTAAAATTATAAAATAAACAAAACAATAGGAAAATTAAAGTTTTATTATATAAATGTTATAATGTTTAAAAAAGTACAATATAAAAAAAATGCATATAAGTTAATCATCTTTATCTGTCTGCTCACAATTAGTCGGAGGATAAGGTGGACCTGAAGAGGAAGGTTGTGAACTCAAGTATATCATCATCCGAAAATATCGCTCCATTAAGGGTGGCAGAAAAGTCCAGGCCCGGGGTAAAAAAACCCGACCCGAGCCCTATACTTAAAAGCCCGGCTCGAGCTCGGGCTCGGGCCCGAGCCGGGCTTAACATTTTTGGCCCGGGCTGGGTTAAAACCAAAAAAGACATATATATATATATTAATATGTTTGTAGCATTTTTATTTGTTTGTAGCATTTAAATTGTTAATTTATCGATGAAACTTTTGATTTATTTGTGAATTGTCTTTGCATATAGTTTGAATATATTTTGTATTTGTATGTTTTTAATTTTTTTAATTTTTTTTTTCAAAAACGGGCCGGATAAACCTGGGCCCGAGTCGGGCCGTCCCGGCCCTGCCCAAAAGACACCCGAGCCTTGGCTTTTTTTTCCTTGTCGGGCTCGGGCCGGGCTTATCAAAGCCCGGGCCCGGCCCGGCCCATTGCCACCCTTACGCTCCATATCTGCCATCTTCTATTTGAGCTCGAGCACCTCTTCATTTCTCTTTCGCTGCTCTTCCTCTAGTCAGTGCATCTCTTCATTTCTCTTTCGTTGCTCTTCATCTAGTCGTTGTTGTATAGTCTGTATCTCAATCCTAACTCGCTCTTGTACCTGCTGCTCAAATGTATCATCAAAAGTCGTACCATGGTATGATCTACCTAAGCTACGTAACGAATCTGGATATGAAAGCGATGCAAGAGAGCCGAGACCGTACACTCGGTGTTTCTTAGTATCCACTCCAACTGTATCTAATTATAGACGATTGGTGTCGAGTTGTGTCTCAGACTCACCAAACTCCTCTGAAAACTGAGATGCAATAGCTACTATTTGCTCCACAGCAGTCTACCATTATTAAAAATATATATAAGAAAGCATAAATGATTTTGAAAAGAGAAAATTAAAAATATTTATTTTATAAACAAAAATTTACATTAATGTCGCTCGATCTCTTGTCAACAAAAGTATTGTCCTTCTTTGTATGCATATGCTTAAACACCTCATAGCTTGTGGGTGTATATCTCAACTAAGATTCCTATTTAAAAAATAAAGAATTAATAAATAAGTTTAAAAAAAATAACAAAAAATATTCGCATGTTTAAAAAATCTAACCATATCAATAGAATGTTGAATGGTAGACCTCGAGCCACCGATATATTTAGAAACACCCGATCCTTCTCCAACCTTCTCAGTCTTTCTATTTTTTGATACTTGCTGAGATTTTAATTTAAACTCTGGACTACTCCAATACTCTTGCCATTTATTCCAAACATTATCTGGAATGCAGAGTGACTTCCCTCATTCTTTATATTTATAGCGCCATTTACAAAGTTTATCGTTATACCGATTCTGACACACATTATTCCATGTAGTCTTAACAGCGACCGCATGCGCAGAATCCCAGTGTTAAAATTTCTGTAAAAAATTAAAAACAATTTGAATAAATAATTAGTAATCAATAATGGTAGATAATACATTAGAAAAAATAATATACCTGAAATTCATCCCTATAGTATTATTTTATGTCTTTAGGCACTTTAATCCACTGCGTGCCCTCATATATAAATTTCTCCTTAAAATTTTCTTCTATCCTAGAGAGACCGAAGGTATGGACCTGCGTCGAAAATAGTAAATAAATATTTAGAATTTTTTTAATATTAATAATAATAACAATGACAATGACAATAATAGTAATAATATAAGCTTTCGAAAATCATACTGGATCATGAGTAGCAGGTATAATCATAAGTTTGGTACAAACTCATTAAACTATGTGCTGCATGAGATGATCCAACTGAAGTCGATCTTGCTGATGTCTAAGTAGTAGAAATAATGGTAGATTGGACTGTAGAGGGTTTATCGTCCTCTGGTGTGGAATGTGATGACGACCTATGGCCTGACCGCTCAACTCCTCATCCTCGGCCAGCTGGCTGTGCTCCCCGTACCATATCTATAATCAATCCACAATAAATGATTGATACAAGAAAATATATAGTATTGCTTACCAAAAAAGACCAATAAAATTCCAATCCCAACAAGTTAAGATCAACTTCTCAATACAATCAACAAATAATATAAAAGTCACAAACCAATCATCAAAACATTCAACTGTTAGGGTTGGTGCTCCGAGTGCCAATATGGATCATTTTTATGTCCGATTCATAAATACGAGCAGTTCGATTTTCCATAACATTACTAGTTTTAATGGTAGCACCCTTGTCTTTTATACACCTATTCGATCTAATTGAGATTAGATCGAAACTGAATTTGGTTCAGTGATACGTGTATATCAGACAAAGACCCTAGGATTTACAATATAGTGCGCAGTTACAACGTTGGTCCGATGGTTTATCCAGTGCATTAGTCCCTGTTCGTTGGGTGTGGACTAATGCTTTTGATATCCAGTGCGTATTAAGACAAGATCCGTCAGTCCTGTGTACAGTGCATAGACATCCTCACATGTTTACGATCTAGTAAATCCATGGCCATGGTATAACTTCGGAAATCAGTTTCGAGTGTTATTTAGAGATCGTAAATTAAAAGTCGACTGTATTATACTGAACGGATTTGACGTTCTGATCTATATCCCATGTATAATACGGATGGCCTGTGACGGAGGGATTATACGTATGCTATGACCTCGACTTGTATAGTTTAGCAAGATTATCTGTGGTCGTCATAATCCATGAGTGGGTGGATTATTGACACGAAATTGGATTTCTTGACGGATAAACCTAAACTTAAAGAGTCCCACAATATGAAGTGTACTCGTTGAGCACTTGGGCAACGCGATATGAATAATACGGATTATTCATAATACTTCACGGGATTAAATGAGTTAATTCGGATCGTTTAATCGTTAAACGACAACACATGCTGTTAGGGGATTTTGACCGATAATAATTATTGTGTATTTGTATTTGATGCATAATACGATTAGTTACACATTAATTATTTGTCAAATAAGATTTTGACACATGCCATTAATATATGAATTTGTTATTTATTGTAAATAAAAATACATATATATAATAATAATTACATTAATTAATCATTTGGAAATTTAATTGTTAAATATTTGAATTATTAATTAATAAACTTTTCCCTAAATGTTATGGAACTTGTTTAATTATTATTGGTACATTTTGTTTGCATTAATTAAACTTTATGTTTGTCCAATTTTGATTGGATAATATAAAGTTTAATATATATATTCATTTATTAATTGGATTAATTTATGGAAATGGACAAATCTACCCCTAAAGTGTCGACCACATCACTTTAAAAAGCAAAAGTTTTTTTCTTCTTCCAATTGAAGCCTGTTGGAAATTCTTCTAAATATTCATTAAGGGTAATTTTGTCCTTTTGTAGCATTGGGTGCTTGTAAGGGGTACAACCCTTTGGAGGGTTGCACCCCAACCCAAAGGGTGCCCTATTGGCACCCTTACATGGCTTATAAAAAGAGGCATTATATTCATTACAAAGTGACAAGGAAAAATCTGAATTTAAGTGAGACCTTTTGTTTTGTTGTTTTGGAGAGAGTTCCAACATTGATTCTCAGTTCGAATACTTGTTAAGGGAGTGCTCCTTGGACAAGAAGGAACCAAGTTATCCTGGGAGAACATTGGCTAATTGAATCCGTAAAGCACCTGTGACGGGGCCAATAAGTTCTTAAGGACAAAGAGATCTTGACTTGGATTCGCCATCAAATTACACAATTTTTCCAGGTTTTCTGTAATTTCATGTTCTAGGGGTTTTGATAGTTTGGTTGGTATTGATCTGGTTTAATTTATTTGAAGCATGTGGTTTTGATGTTTAATGACACTAAATATACAACAATCTTAAGAACTTATTTCATTCTAGTGTTGTTAGACTGTAAATTTGCATGCTAGGGTAGAAGTGGGAAAAATACGAACTGTGCATGAAAAACCCGTAGGGCGTTCGAAGGCCCGATGCACGTGCAGGCATAAATCTGGAAATTCGTAAGAACGTTCGAACATGTCTTCAAACGCAACTCGAACGCAAGCCTTCTACCTAAGAACGTTCGAACACGTCCTAAACGCAACTCGAACGCAAAATCTCTGGAATCAATTCGTTCGAACGCATTATCAAACGCTACTCGAACGTGAACTCTCTGGAAACACATCGTTCGAATGCGTTGTCAAACGCAACACGAACGCACCCACACTACCAGTCTCGTTCGAACAAATACACGAACGTGACTCTAACGAAATAGTACTGTAATTATTATAAACTGTAAATTAAAATTAATATTAACTTAGTAAATCATATACTGTAACACATTAATCTTGGTAGTATAGATTTAAGTTATTATTAGGTTGTTCAATTATCACAAGCATACACATAGTGATAAAGTTGAAATTGATTGTGTGTTGCATACTTGGTTGAGAATTTAAAGTGTAATGATACACAAGAAATTTCATCCAATCTTGATTGACACTTACACATATCTACACATATTGTATATTGTACCGTTATATAAAGTGTAGTTCTGGGTTTGAATTGCTAAAGGATCCTATTGAAAAAGTGTTTAAAAAATATTTTGTCTAAAAGGCGATATTCGTTTATTCATTTTTCTAAGAGAATCTTTAGTTGAAATTCAATGATATAAGGTTTTATATAAGATATAAAACTGAGAGACTTGTGAGATACTCTCATTAATCGCATATTAGATATGATCTAATAAAGAACACAATAAGACTATCTGTATGACAGTTAGTACAACTGTTTGACAGTTAACGTGTCTTTTTATATATAGTATTCATCTTTCGTAAAGGATGATTCCTTTGTCGAAAGATAAATTGATTGGAATGTCTAGTCAATCTTATGCATCATATGATGATGACGTAATGAGTACTATATTATGTGTGATTAAGATATCAATTTAATAGTAATGTACGAGTTATTTTGATATGCTGTAGACCATAAGATGTGTCCTGAAACATGTTCTTTGTGATCTTTGAGATATTAAGAACAAGTTTCTCATTCATGGAGAATTTAGTCAGCAACCATAAGGTCAGATTAGTTTTGATTCTAATTATGACATTAGATGTCTATGTCATATAAAGTTAGAAAAGATGCAGTGGGAGTGTCATTGCTGATTCTACTGAACTAGTGGAATCAGTTGCGACAATTGAGGTACTGATTTAAAAAGCTGCATAGTGACCTCAACGATTAGAAGTGTTGATATTAGTTTTGTGCTTGTGGTTGTCTTAAAGTATTTGGATTTGATTTCTAAATACATAGATAACTTAGTAGCTATAGCACAATACTAATATAGCATCTGGGTCATATTGATGTGGAATTTGGATTCTACAAAATATGAATGATGCTGATTAAGGAAAACGGTTGGGTTTGTTTGACAAACTCGATTTGATAAAGCAGGCTTACTTGTTGATGTCTACCTCTTGAATGCTGGTGAGCTCTTGAGGGCCATGAGTATATGATATATATTGAAGATGTGTATAGGATACCATGGATTGGCACTAGAGCAAGTGGGAGAAATTGTTAGGGTTGGTGCTCCGAGTGCCAATCCGGATCGTATTTATGTCCGATTCATAAATATGAGCAGTTCGATTTTCCATAACATTACTAATTTTAATGGTAGCACCCTTGTCTTTTATACACCTATTTGATATAATTGAGATTAGATATCTGATTACGATTAGATCGAAACTGAATCTGGTTCAGTGATACGTGTATATTAGACAAAGACCCAAGGATTTACAGTATAGTGCGCAGTTGCAACGTAATTTGTAATTGACATTGGGAAATGCATTATTAGTTGTATATCCTTAAATAATGTTGCTGGTCAAGATTTGCTAACACGGGTCGGTTAGTAAAATCCGTTGAGACCATTACATGTCGTATTTCGTGACTTGGTCCGATGGTTTATCCCAGTGAACCATGAGTCTCGGGAGACTAGTATAGACATGTAGGTGTTATTTGATAAGACACTGAACGACTCACTGAAGGTTTTCTAATAGATGGTACACCAACGTCAATAGGAACCTTCTCGAGTTGATCGAGCATAGTGGTCCTTCCACTTGAGATACCACAGTGGGATATATGAGTTATCCTCCACACTTTGATGGCAGTCACGTCAACGATCTATTCGTGATCAGACCTCTGCCTGTTCGTTGGGTGTGGAATGATGCTCATGATATCCAGTGCGTATCAAGACAGAATCTGTCAGTCCTGTGTACAAAGCATAGACATCCTCACGTGTTTACGATCTAGTAAATCCATGGTCGTGGTATAATTTCGGAAATCAGTTTCGAGTGTTATTTAGAGATCGTAAATTAAAAGTTGACTGTATTATACCGAACGGATTTGACGTTCTGATCTATATCTCATGTATAATACGGATGGCCTGTGACGGAGGGATTATACGTATGCTATGACCTCGACTTGAATAATTTAGCGAGATTATCCGTGGTCGTCATAATCCATGAGTGGATGGATTATGGACACGAAATTGGATTTCGTGACTGATAAACCTAAACTTAAAGAGTCTCACAATATGAAATGTACTCGTTGAGCACTTGGACAACACAATATGAATAATACGGATTATTCATAATACTTCACCGGATTAAATGAGTTAATTCAGATTGTTTAATCGTTAAACGACAACACATGCTGTTAGGGGATTTTGTCCGATAATAATTATTGTGTATTTGTATTTGATACATAATACGATTAGATACACATTAATTATTTGTCAAATGAGATTTTGACACATGCCATTAATATATGTATTTGTTAGTTATTGTAAATAAAAATACATATATAATAATAATTACATTAATTAATTATTTGGAAATTTAATTGTTAAATATTTGAATTATTAATTAATAAACTTTTCCATAAATGTTATGGAACTTGTTTAATTATTATTGGTACATTTGGCTTGCATTAATTAAAATTTATGTTTGTCCAATTTTGATTGGATAATATAAAGTTTAATATATATTCATTTATTAATTGGATTAATTTATGGAAATGGACAAATCTACCCTTAAAGTGTCGACCACATCACTTTAAAAAGCAAAAGTTGTTTTCTTCTTCGAATTGAAGCCACCATTGCCGAAAGATAAGAAAGAAAAAATGGGTTTACAAATTTGTTTGGTGATTCATGAAGATTTGTAAGGAAAAATCAAGAAAAAAGCTTGGATTTATGAGTTTTAAGGTAAGTCTTCATAAACCATGGCTTAGAAATTTGATTTCTTGTTTTCTTGATGACTTAGAATAGTTCTAGGGTTGTTAAAAATCTGAGTTCTTGGGGCTTTTGGTTGTTGTGGTTGAATTGGAAGTTTGGAAGCGTGTGTGAAGTGAAATTGGTGAATATTATTGTAATATTAGGCCAATTTATTCAATTGTTGAAGTGTTTCCATTCTAGAGTTGTTGATCCACTCTAAATAGCCTAGAATTGTTCTAGAGTTGTTCATTTGTGGTGGGACTCATTTGGTGATGGATTAATTAGATTAATCTTGTAGAAAATTGGATTTAAAGCATGAATTTTGGGCAATTTCGTTTTCTGTTATTGACCTGGAAATGATTCTGATTTTATGATGAAATTGGTGTTTTTTGAATGTTTTGGATGCATTTTGGGAGTTGGCATAATTTCCGGAAAGTGTTCCGGACTTGAAATAAGCGAAAACGGCGTTATCAGGTGGATTTTGAGCCAACCGGGTGACGGCTGTGAAAACAGTGATTCCGTCACTGTTTGGGCAGCCCATGAACTGCCCTGACACTATTGGAGCTGACCTGGGCAGTTTCCATAAGTGTCGGGTAGTCGGTTCGGTCAAAAACGCATTTTAGGCCATTTTACCGAAAAACGATTTTCGTAAAAATTTCGCGAGTTTTCACCATATTTATGTTGATATTTGATATTGAATAAATAGTTGTAGGTGAAATATGAATAAATTATTCATATTAGATATTGAATAATTTATTTGGCATTTTTTAAAAAGTTTTAAAATACGATTTCACCCGAACCCGCACTTTCGCTGCGCCCATCGCCGAAAACCCCAACATCACCAACTTCTATAATCCAAATTTTGACAAAATATTTTGACTGTGCGACCCATTGCACATCAAGGTTCACGACCACAATCATAACCAAAGCCTCTTCAACAATCATTCTATGGTTATTAGAGCTAAAACATGTGTACTCAGACCTAAAACATATTTTGCAACAGTCCAACACCAACAGAGATTAAGTTAAAATTAAAACTTGTAACACAACCTTGTTTGCAGCAGTCCAACATGTATAACTTGGTTTTTCATGCATTACCTATCTACTTTCATTCATCAACACCTCAAGGTTCAAATACATCATCATTACTAGTAAAATGTTCAGTTTCAACATAACTTCATTATCATACTCATGATCTCAACATACGTTTGGCCAAAACACATATTCTACACAGGTTTAAAATTCAATTGATATACTGTATAAACCTCATTAAGGCACCAAATAAGCCATGAGTTCAAATTCCCCTCAAGTCATAACTTTCAGCCATGCTTAAAGCCATATAACATTGATTTATCTATTATCATTACATTAAACACCCTAATCACTCACATACTTTACTAAATCAAAAAGGGCATCCATCCTCAGTGCCTAAGTTACATTAGGTCATAATCCTATCAACTAAGTTTAAACAAAATCAACCATTCTTACAAATAAATCATGATTCATCATTACATGTAAAGTTTAAAAAATATCAATAGCATGTAGATCAAACCTCTATTTCTCATCTATCAAATTTAGCCATAATGACTATTAATCACTCTTGAATATTTTTCATCAATATATAGTATAATCACAATCTAAACATTCATGTAACCCAGCTAGTCAATCAAAACTACACAAAATAAAGGAAATCGAATTCCCTTTACTATGCTAAGTTTTAGCCATATGCTTCTTTTTTTTTACCTTGAAAAAATCTTCAACTAAAATCATACATAACCATCATCAAACAACAACATGAGCTTAATATATACTTTGAACGAAGCCAAGATGCAAATGCCTCAAGGACCTGTGTTAGGGACTGTAATTGGGATGGAAGGCTGAATGTTGTCAAAAGCTTACAGAGTGCTGAAAAGATGAGCAAAATAGCCACAAGTCTAAGGCTCGCATGGAGGGAAGACCCCAATCCAACAAGTCATGAAATAAAGGAAATGAAATGGATGATGCATGGAGAATGATCAGCATGGCAACAGCTGGCAAGGACAGAGAATTATGTTGCTGACGTGTGAGAAATTGTATATATTGGTTAGTTACTGATAGTAGGGGACATCATTTTTTGGGGAAATTATCTTTGGGTATTTGTAAGGGAATTCTCTACCAGACAGTGGCCTTGGTGTTTGGAGATTTTCTTGTTTTCTTTGTAATTAGATCTCCCAGCAATGGCTGGTTAGAGGATAGCTACTATTTCTTCATCTTGTTTCTTTTTGTTCTTTATTTTGAGCTCTGTAATCTCCCCTCAATGAAAAGTTAAAAGAATATCAATTTCCTTTACTTGTGTGATTTTCAATTGCTCTATTATTTACCATAGTTGTGTTCTTTTGGTGTATCATCTCATCCAACACTAAATACAGACCTTGAGACTGCTACACAGGGCCTAACAATTGGTCCGACCTGCCGGATCTGAACGTGGAAAAATGGATATTGATGATTTCTCAAATTTTTATCTTTAAAACAGCAAGGATCAGTTCGCGAGTACATAGCTGATTTCGAATGTTATTTAAGGAGGGCACCACATGCGATTGAAGATTTTTACATTAATGTTTTTTTGAATGGTCTTCAACTAGAGGTAATAGTGGGGATGGACTTAGCAGTTGTGGATTATTTAGATGAGACGATGGATCAGGCACTATGGGTGGAGGAAAAACAGGTGGTAAAGATTGAGAACTTGAACCAAAAATTGGAAGTGGTAGACGAACTTCATAAGTATATGAGGGAAGGGATGATGGAGGAAAATTTGGAATATAAAGCACCTCTTACAGCAACTCAGAGGTCACATTTTCCCCCCGAATCGGTGAAGAACCAATCAAAACCCAACAACAAAATGGAAGATCTCGATGAGATAAAAAATAAATTCAAGCTGATGGGAAACCTGAACCAGAAACTCGAAGCCATGGAAGAGTTTTGTGTCCAAGTGAAGAGATGGGTAAAAGGGAAAGACATAAATCAAGAGGATGGGGTTGCGCATTACCCGGAACTTACCTACACCATTGAACTCACAGCAAATGGGCTTGGAAGATCCGGGCAAGAAGACCCGCTACACGTGCTTTCAGGGAAACAGTTGGTCAATTACCGGCACGTAATACCCACGCGCTACACGGTTGACGACGAATTGAAGGACTTTGTGATGGGGGATCGTCTACAGAGCAGTGACGAGAATGTGATTGCTTGTAAGGAGACCAAGAAACACATTGAGGAAGAAGATAAAACTACTGAAGGGAAAGAAGGGCCTGATTTCTGGCTCACTGCAATGGAAAATAATAATGTGCTAGTTGAGGAATTTACTGGGAGTGATGAAGGAGCTCTCAAGTATCTTAATACCATTAGGAGGTTTAAGATTGATTATCATAAGGGATTCAAGTTAGAATTCTACTCTGACACCAATTCATACTTCAATAACACTGTTTTGACAAAGGTTTATCATATGATTAATGACGATGAGCCTATTCTTGAGAAGGTTTTAGGGACGAAAGCAAAGAGGACGAGAAAGAGAGATGAATAGGTTGATTTAGGGACAACAGTTGGAGCCTTAGCTAGTTTCAGTATTTTTGGGCCTGGGTTGAAGCCCAATAACCAGAGTATGGGACCTGATTTTGGTGGATTGCATCCGAGCAACCCTACTCAAAGCCATATGGCAATAAGTGAACATACACTTCACCCTTTAGTCGAGAGCTTTACGTCCATAAAATCAAGGGTTTCCATGGCAGGGTACACTAACAGTGGAACTGAGGAAAATCATTCAAAGAGTGTCGAAATCAAACCTACCAATAACACACGGAGCAGTGTAACAAAGGAGTTTAAAGTGACAGATGGGAATTGGTATTTTGATGGAGGTGGAGGTGGAGACCATGGTGTTTCGCTCGTCTCAGAGCCGTGTTGTGTTGATAGAGTCTAGCAATTGAAGGAGATTTGTGGTGATGAAGAAATGGGCCATGGAGGGGTCGAGACAAATTGGGCCAGCATCATTAACATTTTTCACTCACTCATTGAGTCATTGGGTGTTTACGTTTTGCTTTATCTCTTGCTCTGTGTTTGTGTTTGGTTGATTTATAACAGAAACAGTACCGTTAAGGCAAAGCAGAAAAGAGAAATGACAATGGGAGTCTCAAACTTCTCCAAACAGATACATAGTGACTGCTTCTTGCTTGCTTCACCCACTCGCTAATATCAGTCAAGATACCCAAAACGTCATCGTTGAAGAAAACGAGCAACAGAACAACATAAAATACAACATCAACTTCACTGAAGAAGAACAAGAAGATGAGATGAAAGCAAGAGGGGCAACTCGGCCTTCCACTGAGAAGATGGGTAGTTCTGCCAATGCGATCGAAAACAGTGACATGTTAGGGGAAAATGATGATATCCAGATCACAAATTCAATGATTTTTAGTGAGTGTTGTGATACACAGAGGGATAATTTTATCCATAGGGAAGGCAAAGAAGAGGAAGTGTATGAGATTGATGTGAGCAAGTTACAGAATGTGTTTTCACTTTTGCATAGTAAAGTTGATGGTTCGTTGGAGTCAAGCATGAATAGTTTTGATTTAAATTTACAAGAAGAATTTGTACTAAAATTACTTGAAACCCCTTTAATTTTGGGTGGGAATTCATTTGGGTCTTTCAAGATGGTTATAAATCATCCCAAATTTAAGTTTACCAGTGGCGTCGTTGATGTACTTGTGGAGGCCACGTGTCACGATATTGGGAAACAGGATGTGTGGGGTTTCTGGGGTTTTGTTAAAGAACTTGGTGAGAAAGGAACATATATGATATTGGGAGTTTTTGTAATGGCTCCAAATGCAGCTCTTGTTATTTACAACCAAATGCGCCAAAAGGGTAACTATCATTTAGCCATTGTCTTGTCAATTTTCAAGGCTTGTACGTCTCTAACAAGCCTTAATTACATGAAAGTTTGGCATGCTAAGACTATAAAGTTTGGTACATATACTGAAGTAATGTGGGGAACTCCATTGATAAACATTTATGCTAAATGTAGCAAAACAATTACTGCACGTCAATTGTTTGATGAAATGTCTGAGAGAGTGGTTAGATGGAGTGCGATGATTGTGGGGTACTTAAAACATGGGAATACATATTCTGCATTTAGGTTGGTGGTGTGGAGTGGATTAACAATGGATACAAGGAAACTTTTTCAGAAATCATTGGTAGAGGCAATTAAGGGAGAATGTGGTGATCTTGGGCAACAAATTCCAAGACATGGACTTTGGACAAGTCCAAAGTTAAGACAGAAGGAATTGTTATGGACTGTAATTGGGATAGAAGGCTGAATGTTGTCAAAAGCTTACATAGTGCTGAAAAGGGGAGCAAAATAGCCACAAGTCTAAG
The DNA here is from genome assembly GCA_019454045.1 of Zanthoxylum bungeanum. Taxonomy (NCBI): domain Eukaryota; kingdom Viridiplantae; phylum Streptophyta; class Magnoliopsida; order Sapindales; family Rutaceae; genus Zanthoxylum; species Zanthoxylum bungeanum. The sequence continues at coordinate 24,625 of SKCR01032106.1, read as the reverse complement.
GCTCGCATGGAGGGAAGACCCCAATCCAACAAGTCATGAAATAAAGGAAATGAAATGGATGATGCGTGGAGAATGATCAGCATGGAAATAGTTGGCAAGGACAGAGAATTATGTTGCAGACGTGTGAGAAATTGTATATATTGATTAGTCACTGATAGTAGGGGACATCATTTTTTGGGGAAATTATCTTTGGTATTTGTAAGGGATTCTCTACCAGGCAGTGGCCTTGGTGTTTGGAGATTTTCTTGTTTTCTTTGTAATTAGATCTCCCAGCAATGGCTGGTTAGAGGAGAGCTACTTTTCCTTCATCTTGTTTCTTTTTGTTCTTTATTTTGAGCTCTGTAATCTCCCCTCAATGAAAAGTTAGAAGAATATCAATTTCCTTTACTTGTGTTATTTTCAATTGCTCTGTTATTTACCATAGTTGTGTTCTTTTGGTGTATCATCTCATCCAACACTAAATACAGACCTTGAGACTGCTACACAGGGCCTAACAACCTGGCAAATGATAAACCAAAGTATTAGCAACAAAAATCAAATACCTATGCATTACCTATGCTTTAAGCAAAGCTAAATGAAAAGATACAAGTAAAAAAAAGTTACATGTGCTTTAAGCGAAGCCAAGATGCAAATGCCTCAAGGACCTGGCAATCAATCAAAGCTGAAATGATCAAAAAGCCACTTCATGAAACATTTATTAGCAAATTTTCATTTAATAGCAGATTTATAAATAAGGATACAATGATTTATATATTTTTTTACATTGGGAATAACAATGCCAAACTTTTACAAGTCTTGGATAATGAATGAGCTAGTAACAATGACTATATTCATAGCTGACAATCTATACCATGCCAGCAGTACCATCACCAAAGAGGAGGAACCCAAAAAAGCTATTGTTGCTTATTATTAATTTAATAAACTACTCATTGTCAGAATCATCAAATTGTTCATCATCTTCATTTTCCTCCAATTCTTCAGATTCTTCATCTGATTCTATTTCTATTTCTGGCTTATCGTCTTCCTCAATATCCACGCCCTCAATATCGATAAAATTGTCGTCTTCACCAATTAATCGTTAAGGTTCAGCATCTGCCACAATTTCTATTGCATGCATTTCTACAACATCCTCTTGAAACGCAACTCCACATGACATCGAGGTTGTGAAAGATTGTTCAGGAACTTCAACAACAACAACACGGGCTTTTAATTTAGACACAGACCACCAATCACTTGGATTTTTCTGTACGGTTGGATAAGTGGTGTAATACACTTGCCCTGCTTGCCCAGCCATAATAAACAGAACATATTTTCGATAACTCCTTTTAAAATGCACATCTACAAGCTTGTAATGCTCGTGAATTTGTGTACCAACATTCTGAGTCAGATCAAACCATTTGCCCTTGAATAATACTGTTCTTTTAATCGGTAATGCATAAAACTTTAACTGAACAACTTCCATTAACACGCCGTAATAATTTGTCTTAGTTGCACTGTGGTTTGATCCTTTAATGCAGACACTGCTTGTGGGACACATAAACTGGACAACGCATGCTGTCCCGGGCTCGCGGCCCGGTCGGGAGTACGGAGTAGCCACGGGGGACTAAACCGAAGAATAATGGAGTCGCCACCCGGTGTGAACCGAGAAAATGAGATTTAAGGCCGCACTCACCCCTCGCAAGGGAATACCTCAAACCGTTGGGTTCAGAATGGTCCCTTACTTATGTCACTTGTAATGAAAGGATTTGTGTAATAATTTAATCAAGCTTAAGTAACACTTATTTCCAAGAGTATCATGCTTCTAAATCCATATGCACAAAAATAAAACTTACACCTAAATTTGCATATATTTCACATCTAAGATTGCATTATTGAAAGTACATCAAATTAGCAACGAACATACAACTTCATTGGCATATTGTATTCATGGAAACACAAGCACACACTAACCACACAAGCACACATAAAGGCGAATCAAATAATGGCGAACATGTGATTTCATAGACATATCATAAACAAATAGCCATTACATGTCCATGCACAAATAAAAGAGTCAACTAAGTACATAATGCAAAAAGACACTTAAGGATGCAATTAGGCATTAAAGTAAGCATGCTATGACGTGGTGCAAAAGAAGATAACTAATATGGACACAAACACACATGTGAGTACTTTTCCAAGTGGTACATGGAATTGTATCCCAAGTACAGACCGCATTACCGTCCATTCGGAATCGGCTACGGAATTTATGTCTGGGTTTCCATCCGATATACTACAACAAATAATACTCAAATGCTATCATAACATGGATATATGAATTATACTACGTTAAGCCAAGACTAAGGTAAATGATGCAATCACTAGATGAAAGACACGACAAATATCGTGGTAAAGGTAGCCTTTTAGGATTTTCTTCCCCCAAATGGAGAACCTTTTAATCCAACACAATAAGCCCATGCGCCTTTCATTACAATGCGTACAAAGACAATGATAACTATATGAAACTTCGTATACCCGATTGAACACATCTTACATTCAAACGAATATACATCAACCGGCGCGGCAAAGCATCGTGGTAAATGATTTTAACCCCTCCAAATAGGGGACCTTTAATCCGACTTATTAAGCCCATGCGCTCGATCGCATCATGCATACAAAGAATAAAGACAATAATATCAAACTTAGTATGCCCGATTGGACATATCTTACATCCAACCGAACATACATCAACCGGCGCGGCAAAATATCGTGGTAAAGGGTTTTAACCCCTCAAAATAGGGGACCTTTAATCCGACTTACTAAGCTCATGCGCTCGATCGCATCATGCTTAAACAAGTAACATGCGAAATTTGAATGATGAATAATAAATAAATCAAATCAACATTAAACAAAAGAAAGTGCCGTTTACTCAAGTGGTACGTGGAGTTGTATCCCGAGTACAGATCATACTACCGTCCATTCGGAATCGGCTATGAAATTTATGTCCGGGTTTCCATCCGATATACCGCGAGAGTTGACACATCTTTCATTTTATTCCAAAGCCACAACATACAATATTTCGTAATCCATGCATATTTATCTACTCAAGGGCCACAACATGCATTTTAACATAACAATCATGCTAACAATACTCAATAAATAATGAAAATAAAACAGAAAACGAATGTGGAAAATACCCTTAGGTCTAACCTTTTATTTCGACTTTCGGACTCGCGTTTCACGGCCGTTGGAAGGGCTATCACTCCACAACTTTTCTGGTTCACTGGTTTGCGTTTTACCTCGCTGTTTTGCTCGCTGTTTTCACTCTGTTTTACTGCTATTTCCTCGCGGTTTTCTGGTCACTGTTTCAGGTACATTTAAGGACTGTTTTGTGCGGTTTTAAGGGCTAAAGGGCTGCTGTTTTTGATGATTTTCTAGGGGGTTTTTGTCTAGTTTTTAGTGCAGTTTTAGGGTGATTTTTGGACTATTTTGGGGGTCTAAGTTGCGGCAAAACTGGACAGAATAGGGCTGTGATGTGCGGCAGTTTATGAAGCAGTGCAGTGGGCGTTTGGGGCTGTGTTTTGAGCGTGCAGTGGGGCTGTGTCTTGGGGCTGTTTTGGCGTGGCTTAAGGGTTGTATTTGGGGTGAAGCGGTGTTGTGGATTGTGGCGTGCAACTGTGATAAGTGGATTGTGGCGTGCAGCTGTGATAAGGAGCAACGTGTGATGCAGGCTTGTGACGTGGAGGTTGAAGGGCTGGTGAAGGTTATGGCTAGGCGTGAAGGCTGTAGCTATTGGTTTGTTGAAGTGGGCAGTTTGGTTAGGCTATGCGTGAGGCGTGAAGGGCAGGCGTGAGTGAATCTGTACGTGAATTGAGTGAGGGTCAGTTACGTGTTGAGGTTGAAGGTCTGGTACTGAATGAAGAGAGAGGGTTTATATTATTTGTTGTGGCCGTGTGAGAGGCGAGAGAGTGGACGTGAGTAGTTTAGGGTTTCTTTCTTTGGTTTATTTTTGTCTGTTGGTGCCGTGAGTGAGAGTTCTCCAAGGGTTGATTTAGTGTGTGTTTTATAGTTGTCAATTAGGGTTTGCATGGATAGAGATTTGTAATATCTAATTAGTGTCACAAAAGGAAAATATATATTTGATTGGGGGACAAATTTTGGTGAATTAGGAAGGTTGAATATTTTTAATTGGTTATGATTGATTTTAATTAGGCATAATATTTCTTTAATTTAGTATATAATATTTTAAGTTAGGAAGTTACAATATTTTAATTTGGTATAATTATATTTTATGTCTTATTTAATTTGGTATATCAATTAATTAATATTTTATTTTAAGTAATGTTTAATTTAATTTAGATTTATTTTAATTGGTTTAATTTAATTAGCTTTAATTTGATTTAATTATTTAATTTAATTGGTTTAATTTAATTTCAATTAGCTTTAATTTAAATTAATTAATTTGTGACATGTGTTTTAAATATTTTAATTTTTTGGATTGGGCTTGGGTGAGATGGGCTTGGATTTATGCATGAGGGCTAGATGTGGGGTTTTGGGCCAAGGTTAAGTGTTTGCGGGTTTTTTAGGCTAAAGGTGCTTTAGAACGGAGGTCCACCAGCGAGCCCAAAGCTAAACAAGCGAGTCAAATTCGACAAAGTACTGATTTCCATCTTTTCCCTTCCGACGTCCGTTTCCCGCGGCTTCCGCGACTTAAAAGGTAGTGCCTCCAAATGAGACTCATCATCGGGATTTATATGCAAAAATGCAGTGCCTACACTGCTATTCATTGTCACTCTATTTGAACTATGTTGTTCCGTGTGAAACTTATATCCATTGACATAATATACCGGGAATGTTTTCACTTTTCACAACGGCCCCTTTGCTAAGTCCTTTATGGATTATTAGAGACATTTGAGGATGGATTACGTGCCTACACAAGTTACAAGTTAGAATAACATATTTCTATAAGCTTTTATTTATAAATTATAACATATAACAATTTTTTATTTTTTACTAACATATGATTCGAACCACAATGCGAATTCTTGGTCAAGTTTGGAATCAAAATGGCTTCATCAATACCTGGTTGAGTTTGCCTTAACTCCGCAATGTACACACTAACAAACAAAATATGTTATCTTCTATAAGATACTTATTATGAAAGTAATGCGCTATAAACTTATAAAAATTCATAAAATTATCCACCCTTACTCAATATAAGGTTTAATTTCCTCGCAATTCAGCAAAATATATGTGCGACCTGCATGATATTCTTTATCATCTATAAAAAATCTAGATCTCTCTCTGCCATATGATCGTCCCAAATTTCTGAAAATTGAGATCATCCCTTCATGTTCTTCCCCTTCACCCCACGAGTATCATCGTTCCGTGGAACTTTCCTATGTCTAGTGTAAACATGTGGCTGAAAGTAATGTGCACAAAATGATGAAGCCTCTTCAACAAATATGAATTACATATTGAGCCTTCGACTTTAGCTTTATTGGTGACATTATTCTTCAACCGATGAAGATACCTCTTAAATGAATACATCCATATATATTGCACAAGACCCGCTATCCTTGCTTCATAGGCCAAGTCGATCGGAAGATGTTCCATAGAGTCGAAGAAACTTGGAAGGAATATACGCTCAAGCTTACATATAATGACAGAAATGTCTTTGTCTAGCCGCTCCATTTCTTTTTCAGTAATGATAGTACAAGTAAGATCCTTGAAAAAAGTGTTCAATTCTGTCAACGCCTGCCACACATTTGCTGGAAGTAATTCACAGAATGTTATAGGTTTTAACCTTTGCATAAACACATGGCAATCATGGCTTTTCATTCCATACAACTTGATCTTTTTCATGTCAATGCATCTTCCAATATTAGATGCATATCTGTCAGGAAATAGAAGTTCTTTCAACCATTTACATAATGCTTCTTTTGCAGCCTTATTCAACATGTAAGAAGCTTCAGGATACATAAATTTTCCATTTTTTTCAATCCGATGCAACTCCGGACGTGAACAGAACTCCTTCAAGTCTTCTCTAGACTTGGCATTATCTTTAGTTTTCCCTTCCACATTCACGACAGTGTTGAAAATATTATCAAAAGAATTCTTCTCATGTACATGATATCTAAATTATGTCGAATTATTAATGTTTTCCAATAAGGCAAATCCCAAAATATGTTTCGTTTCTTCCAACCACATCTGCAGTTCCTAACTATTCGAGCATTATTATGATCAGCATCAAGTTCTGTAACCTTTTTCAGTCCATATCCTTATATCTGCTAAAAGATCTCAAAACCTGACTTCACAGGTTGTGCCACTTTATGTACTACATGCCCCTTCATAAACCACCTCTTATTTCTTCGAAATGGATGCTCTGACGGTAAGAACTTGCGATGGTTGTCAAACCATGAAGTCTTTCCATATTTTTTCAAAGTAAATGCGTCTGAATCATCCATGCTATAGGGACAAGCTAACTTACATGTAGTACTCCACCCTGACAACATAGAATATGCAGGAAAATCGCTGATAGTCCACAACAGTGAAGCTCGCATCTGAAAATTCTTTTTACTATATATATCATATGTCTTTACCCCCACCCCCCACAATTCTTTCAATTCAGAAATCAAAGGTTGCAAGAACACATCCAACTTCTCTTTAGGGTTTCTCGGCCCAAGCATTATTACAGACAAAAATATGTATTCATCCTTCATGCACATCCATGGTGGCAAATTGTATGGAGTCACTATCACTGGCCATGAAGAGTATTGTTGCCCTGTTTGTCCAAATGGTTGAAATCCATCAGTGCAAATACCTAGTCTAACATTTCGAGTTTCAACTGTAAAAGACGGATACATCTGATTAAAATGTTTCTAGGCTGGGGAGTCTGAACAATGCCTCATGACACCACCCTCTTCAGTATCATGCTCGGCGTGCCACCTCATGTCCTTAGCAGTGACATTAGATGCATACAATCTCCGCAAACGAGGTATTAGTGGAAAATAGTACATTTTCTTGTAAGGATCCTATCAAGCAAGTTCTACCTTGAGGTTTGTACTGCCTATTGTACAGCCTTCACCAATAACCATACAACCAATATACTGACTATAAAACTTAATTTTCAGCTTAATTTTGGATCCTATCAAGCAAGTTCTACCTTGAGGTTTGAACTAATCACTTAAAATACTTATTACCTTATATGAAAATTAAATTAAATCAATTTTCACACATCTAAGTAAATTGCCAAGTCCCTACTGGACTGCTATAATTAATGAACATTTTATCACTCCGGTTCAATCAAGAATTTTTTCCTGAAATTCAAAATTCAAGGAGAGTAAGTTCGAAATTTTGTTTGTTGGGTTTCGTATGAAACTTAACTTCTCATTTCGATTTCAATTTCGTAAGGTACCTATTGGGTATCTAAATTCGGAGTTTAATTGTTAATGGTATAGTAATTAAATTTGTCGGTGCTTGATATTAAATTCATAGCTGTTGTTGGTATTTTTAATAATTACTAAAAATCATTGAATTAATAATTACTAAACATGTGTACCAAGGCTTCTATGCACGCCATAACATTTTAAGCATATAAACACTCCGATATTTGCTGATCTGAAAGCACAGTGATCAAGAGAATTATCAATACTGTAAAAAGATACATAAAAGCAAAAAACAAATTTATAGATGCTTATGATTCATCGATAATAAAAATTTTCATAGGTCATGCATGAGAATATTTTTACAATATCCTTCCTTCATAGCAGTAATAATTATACTATTGCGATGAGGAGAATGAGGTTGATAGTAGCAACAAATAGCAATAAAAATAATGTGATGCAACTGAAGACTGAAGTACATAGGGTGTATAAAATGGCAAAAAATATCCACCCACAAGACAAAGCATTACTGCCCACAGCCCATTAATATGCAATATTGTTTACTGGGATTGAAAATCTGTATTTTAATTCAATAAAATTATCGGAGTTACTAACCGAGTAACTTAATTTACTCAATTTACAGAAATAAAGTCGAATTCGGACGTCCCTTCTCCTCTGCTGCAAACACACTCAGAAATGGTGTCAAAACATTACTCGAGAGGCTGAGATCCTAAAAGGTCTGAGCAAAGCGGCAGAGGAACCACATTAAAAACGAAACAAAAATATCTGAGCAAGATTCATACACTAGACCTCTTGCACCACCCTAAGAGGTTTTACCAGTTATACCAACTAGGTGCTAGCACGCAAAAAGGGGAAAAGTAACCATCTGCCATCAAAGGCCAGAAGTAAACCCAAAAACAAATTATGCATATATTATAATCCCTTCTCATGCCACAGTCTTTGGTTCTAAGACCAATATATCCTGAACAAACAAAAAACAAAATCAATCCTTGAATACCATAAGTCAACTTATTCTGATCATGCTAATTCTACCCATAAGACACGTGTGCAATCAAGGCATCAATGATTCATATATCTATTCAGAAGCAAAATAATATACATTGACATATAATAACCAAATTGGTAAAACTTACGCCCACTTAGGATCTGGAGCACCACAATCAGCACAAGCGCGATTATCCTTTTGAAATAAGAAATCCTTTAACCTTCTTTTACCTGAGGATATAGTTGCATGTCAGAAGCATAGATTAAGTCAAATGACATATAAATAGCAGCCAAAGGAACAGAAACTAGACGAGAACAAAATTGGGGAGGAAGGAGTGTAAACCTGAGTATGAGTCTGGCTATGGCAGCAAACCAGGGTATGAGTCTGGGTATGGGCGAAAACCAGAGTATGAATCAGGCTCTGGCAGCAAGCCGGAGTACAAGTCTAGTTATGGGCGAAAACCAGAGTATGAATCAAGGTACGGTAGCAAGCCGGAGAGCGAGAGCGAGTGTGAGAGTGAGACCGAGAATGACAGAGATTTAGGGATTGAGATATTTAGGGTCTGTTTGGTTCAACGAAGGGGAGGAGAGGGGAAGGGAGGGAAGGGGAGAGATTTTAATTAAATATATGTTTGGTTCAAATGAGGGGAGGGGAGGGGAGGGGAGGGGAGGAGATGATTTTTAATTAGATATATGTTTTGTTCAAGGAGGGAGGGGAGAAATTTTAAAACTAATTTACTATTTTATCCTTATAACTTGTTATAAATAAAATTAAAACAATATAAGTAGGGATAATTTAGTCATTGCATTTAAAATTTTAATTCATCACTTTCTCTCCCCTCCAAAACCCCTCTCATCCCCTTCAAAAAATTGAACCAAACAAATATAATTTAAAATAATCCCTCCCCTCCCCTCCCCTCCCCTCAAAAACCCCCAAACCAAACACACTCTGAGGGAAAAGGAAAGGGAGTGAGAGTGATAGAGAATTAGGGATTTGAGAGAGAGGGAAGGAAATTTGGAGAAAGTGGGGAAAACGAAAGGGAAAAGTGTTTTACGTAATAGATTTCCTAATCAGTCTCTAAATAGCGACGGATTAACGAATTCGTCTCTAAATAGCGATGGATTTGTTAATCTGTCACTATGTATAAAGATAGATTCGTTTATCCGTCGCTATTTCGAGACGGATTAGGAAATCTGTTACGTAAAACACTTTTCCCTTTCGTTTTCCCCACTCTCTCCAAATTTCCTTCCCTCTCTCTCAAATCCCTAATTCTCTATCACTCTCACTCCCTTTCCTTTTCCCTAAATCTCTCAATCCCTAAATCTCTGTCACTATCGGTCTCACTCTCACACTCACTCTCGCTCTCCGGTTTTCGCTATTTAGAGATGGATTCTATATACGTCGCTATTTAGAGACGTATTTGTAAATCCATCGGTATTGAGAGATGAATTTCTAAATCTGTCTCTAAGTCGCAAATCCGTAGCTAATCCGTCGCATTTTTCCCGTGATTTTATTGCCGCCATTATTAGTTACGGAAATTTGTCCCGTCGTTAAATTCCGTAGCTAATGTTGTAATCCATTTGAATTTCGTCGCTATTCCGTTTCTAATATTTGAAATGGATTATTCCGTCGCTAATTTCCGTCGCTGATTCAGTATTTTCTTGTAGTGAAATGAGAAAATATGGAGGAAAATTTTCTCATGCAGGTGAGTTAACCCCAAGTCCACCTTCACGGATTTTTGGTGGTGAGTCATAACACGGAAAATTGAATAGTGACCCGATCTTTGAAACAAATCTCACGTCAATTGATCATCATAATCAAAAGAAACTATCACGGCGTCAACATGCAAATTGAAAACGACATGAACCATGCATTATATCTTCATCGAATTAACGTGCATGATAGAAGCCATATCATGCCAGCACACGTGATTAAAAACGCACGAGGAAAACATTACTCTACAAATGTTTTGCACTGACCAATTTGAACAAAACATTTGCAGAGTAATGTTATTATTTCATTCAGCACGCATGCATGACCAAGTTTGGGTAGTTGAACAGTCACATGGGCTGATTTTGGTAAATAAAAATAACAAGGGTGAGGCTGTTTGTTTCGGCAGTGCACACGTGTTTGGGATACGTTTAGGGACTGTTCTTGTGGCTGTTTTTTGTTGTATTTTTATGCAGCAAATTTTACCAATGTAAAGGCCTGATTCAGGGTGATTTTGGGGCTGTTTCGGAGTAGAAAAACAGATCTGCTGCCCAATTTACGCCAAAATAGTGAACAATTTCGAGTGTACTTAGTGCAGTTTTTGTTGTTGTGAATTGCTGGAATTCACTGCTGTTTGGGGGGCTGTTCGGTGTTGTTAAAAACCTCAAATACAGTACACAACAACGAGTATAACACCTGGGCAGACCTTGCCATACAGGGAAGAAAGCAGAAAAAAATTTTGAGGCCGATCCCGGTGCCTTAGCCGCGTCCGCTGCGCGAAGGAAAGCGTTTCTTACAGGATCTTCAACCAAGAGCGGTATAGTGCCATTCACGCTGAGATAGAAAAACTGCTAAAAGCAGGATTCATAAGGGAAGTTAAGTGCCCAGAATGGGTATCAAATGTGGTCTTCATGAAGAAGGCCAATGGCAAGTGGAGAATATGTGTCAATTTCTCTGATTTGAATAAAGCTTGCGTGAATGATAGTTTTCCACTTCCGAAGGTGGACTAGCAGGTGGATTCAACGGCCTGCCTTGGGCTGCTAAGTTTCATGGATGCATTCTCGGAATACAATCAGATCAAAATATATCCCGTAGACGAAGAAAAGACAGCCTTCATTATGGATTATGGGCTGTATTATAAGGTAATGCTCTTTGGGTTAAAGAATGCTGGAGCGACGTATCAAGGGTTAGTGAACCTGTTCTTCAAGCCTCTCATCAACAAAACAATGTATGTATATGTCGATGACATGATAACAATTACAGTAGTACCCAAGAACCATTTAAAAGGACCTTAGAGAGACTTTTGAACTTTTAAGGAGATATAAGTTGAGCCTGAATCTGGAAAAATGTGCTTTCAGAGTGTCATCGAAAAGTTTTCAGGGGTACATGGTTAGCGCCAGTGGCATTGAGGTCAACCCTCAGAAGATCCAGGCAGTATTAGACTTGAAGTCACCAAGGACAGTCAAAGAGGTGCAGAGCTTGACCGGTTGGGTAGTAGCACACAATCGGTTTATACAAGCATATGATTTCTCGTTTGATAGTTGAGAATATGTTTCACAGCCACCCAATGATCTAATCATGGGTTAGACTGAAACCTTCTGACTACTTCTACTGCAAAACATATGTCTGACGTCTACCAACTGATGAGGCATATGAGATATGTCTCATTTCCTCAACTCATTGAGGTGTCTTAGGAGACTGTTCCTTTGACAAATGAATTCCATATCGTTAAGACAAATTCCAATCTTGGAATTCTACATCCAAAATTGCACAAGGATCTTGTCAATATAGAATGTCTGAGACATAGCTAACAGTCGTCTTTTGCGATCCCAAAGAATCTAGATCCTAAGTACATAACTGGCATGTCCCAAATCTTTCATTTGGAATTGGTTAGCTAGCCAAGTTTTCACGTCCGATAATAATTTTACATCATTCCTAATGAGTAAAATTTCATTGACGTAAAAAACTAGAAAAACCACATTTCCGTCAATGGCGTGCTTGTATACCCAAGGCTCATCGACGTTTTGCTCAAAATTATAAGACTTGATCGAGGTATCAAATCTTATGTTCCAAGATCGAGATGCTTGCTTAAGTCTATAAATGGACCATTTACAGCTTGCAAACCTTTTGCTCTTGACCTTAGGCCATGAACCCCTCTGGTTGTACCATATAGATACACTCATCAAGATTTCCATTCAAGAATGCAGTCTTACCATCCATATGCCAAATATTATAGTCATAATATATGGCAATGGAGAGAAGAGTGTTGATGGATTTAATGTTGGACAATTATGACCCATAGCATCACTATTTATACAGAACATTGTGTTGTTGTACAAATTAACTATGTGACAAATGAAATTGCTCTTTTATCATTTGTAATTAGATTACCGGGATATATAAATGATAAAAGTCCATATGATTAGTTCCAGATTGATAAGATATGAGACAGTATCAATCCATGAAGGTTTAATCATTAAAACATCCATAGTCGGAGTATTATCGAGATTGGACATCGATAATGCAGAATAGACTAGTATTGCACTTGTGCGCATTGTGGGAGCATAACGGCATAGTTCTCATATATTTGGGTATTGGATACTCATGCAAGTGTAATAGGAGGTTGTGTTTACCGATGGTACGGGAATAGCTTCGCTCTGGATAGACCCCTTGGAATTCCATTGGTAATATGACTATGTGTCTATGGAAGTCCGAATCAGGGTAGGTGTATTTGGTCTTAACCTGAGACTTGCACCGCTAATACTTGCGACAATCAAAATACTTTGGTTTTGGTCGTCCAAGGCTTTAACCGGTTCTGTGTACGTCTCTTCTGGGTATATTGAGAATCGTAGTGTATTGGGTGTGATGTCAAGATGGAAGTATCACTCCAGTCATAAGGAGATGATGATCACGTCGGATACGAAACTGGTGCTCTAATATACTGCAATCATCGGGATAATATGACTAGGTCATGATTATCCGATTATAGAGACTAGTTACCAGAGATCCGATATGTGCTTCGTACGGGGCAGACACAATTCCAGCCTCAGGCCTAGCATGTGACATCTGATACTGGATCGCAATACGCAATACTACGTATACTATGCCTGACATAGATTACATATTCCTTTAAGAATATTTATGGAGAATTGGGTAGGCACGGTGCTTTGCTAGAAGCCAACCATGTCTTGTAAATCGGTAAAAACGTAGTACTAGGTACGTACGTGTTCGGATAGTCCGACGTCAAGATTTACTGCCAACATAACCGGGGATCTCATGGGTCGCTTCCCGAAGATTTACCGATGATGTATGACTCGCACATTATTAATCTGGGATTAATTATAAGAGAGAAAAAATTAATCTGGGATTAATTACAAAGATATTTTATCTGGGATAAAATATTATTTAGCAGAGAGAGAACGATTAATTTGGAATTAATCGATAAAATAATATATTCGATATATTAAACGAAATTAGATTTCGACGCGGAATTATAATTAGATTTTAATTCGGGCGAACGAGTTAATTTAGAATTAATTCGCTAGCCACGTGAATAGTAATTTTGCTAGGCATAATTATTTAATTAAATTTGATTTAATTACGTCGTAACAGAAAATTCGTTAATTCAGAATTAGCGAACCCGAGCCCGGGATGTATTGCGGGCCCACTCGCATTTCGAATCAAGTGGGGCCCACAAGTCACATCAAACGTCACATCATAAGTCACTTTGAGTGATGTGATGTAAGTCACTTTGTGATTGATGGGAGTTGTTGGAAGGCTTAAATGCCTTGTACCTTTTTGGAAAATGGTAATTAGTATTAGATTTTTGAAATCAAAATAACCAAATACACAACTTCATCTTCTCCCTTTCTCTCTCTCAACATTCGGCCAAGGTGCCATTTTTCCTCTCAAGTTCTTGGCTTGGCCGAGAACAACAAGAAGCTAAGGGAAATTTTGTGGCAAAATTTCCAAGTGCTAGCACACCAAAGGGGTCTAACAAAGGTGATAGGGAAACCCATTCATGAGCATGGAATCCATTCACAAAGCTTGGAGCTTGAAGATCATTTCCATGGAGGTTGACCGAATCAAAGGAGCAAAAAATGGAGGCATTGCCGAGAGCTTCAATGGTGAAGAAATTTGTGTGTTTCATCGCATCGCAAAGCCGATCAAAGTGAGTATTTCCGCAACTTTACTTTGTTGTATTCACACATTTTCATAGCTTAATTGATCTTGGGAAGACTTCGAAAAATCCAACAATGGTATCAAGAGCCTTGATTAAGTATGAAATTGATTTAGGGTAAAATTTGGGTAAAATTGATTTGAGCATGTTTTGATGAAATTGATTGTTTGAATATGCTTGAATGATGATAACTTAGAGTTATGCATGATCAATTTGATGAAAATTGAATTGGATTAATTTTTCCCCAAATAGTAGGCTTGTGCAAAAGTTGTAGTGCCCTAAATGTCATGGTAATTTTGTTTTTTGATCATTGGATGAGTTGGAAGACATGGGATAAATTGATTTGAGATTTAATTGGATTGAAATCGAAATCGATTTTGAAAAACCCTAAAGTGCCGTGAGCTTCAAAGCATGAATTGGGATTGATTTTGCTTCAATTGTGTTGGACATGAATTGATAATTAGAAAGCATGATTAATTAGTGTAATTGGTATTTTGGAAATGTTAATTTCACTAATTAATTATGGCTATATACTTTAGTTAATTAAATTGTGAAATTTGGAAATTTGGAATTTAATTATTTGGGCTAAATTTGGAATTGGGCTAATAAAGTTGTATTTGGGCTTAATGGACTTGGTTGGGCCAAGTTTGGTTTAGGTTAATTGGTTGTATCCAATTGGGCCCAAAACCATATCCATAAAGTCCAAATATAATAAAATGGACATTTAAAATTTTAATTGGGCCTAATGGG
Organism: Zanthoxylum bungeanum; assembly: GCA_019454045.1. Classification (NCBI taxonomy): domain Eukaryota; kingdom Viridiplantae; phylum Streptophyta; class Magnoliopsida; order Sapindales; family Rutaceae; genus Zanthoxylum; species Zanthoxylum bungeanum. The sequence continues at coordinate 9,615 of SKCR01032106.1, read as the reverse complement.
CCTAAATTGATTTTTGGCAAAGGGTGATTCCTTATTGGGCTTTGGTTGCCAAATTTCATGCCTTATAAATTAATTGAAAGCCCATTACACTTTAATTAAATTGACATTGGATGTTAATTGGGCTTTGAGAGCCGTAAAGATTAGATTTAGAATCTAAGTCGCAAAGGCTCATTAATAAAGTGTAATTATTTATTTTGGAATTAAATAAAGAATTAGTATTGAATACAAATTAAATTGGATTTAATATTGTAGTTCAATATAATTCAAGAATTCGTACTTTGAGTACTTATTCTTAAAACGAGTCGGACTCGCGCAAATCAAATCGTTGTTTGAACATTGGACGGTCATTAATTTCAGATTAATTAATTGGATTAGATTGATTGATAACATGCTTTGTGTGAATACATGGATGTGATGTATGAATAATGTATATCGGATGGATATTAGATGGGTGAGGGAAATTTTGGAAATTGTTGTAATAAATTTATAATTTATTAAATTGGACCTGCGTGTCCAGCCTATTACCTCTTGATTCTTTGTATTTCTCTTCTCACCTATTCCCCTCAATGTAAATGAGGTTTCTTTAGAAGTGTTATGTAATGGGGTAGAAGTAAGATTTGTGCTAGCGGGAGAGAAAAATGGAGAGATTTGTTCTAGGAACAAGTTGTTTTAAATATCCATCAGTATATCATTATTAATTTATTTATCGCGCCTTATTATGCTTTTAGAATGCATGTTTAAGGGTGTATGATGAGACCTAATCAAAGATAATTAATTGGTCGCCAATTAAGCGAAAAAAACCTCAACAAATATTAAGCGTTTTTCCTTCCATTGAATGATTCATTCTCAAGATCCAAGATTGACACTGGTTTGTTGGCCAAAGTCAAGACCTTTGTCCATCGCGGATGTGTTTGAATCATGAAGGGTTTGTTCCATATCGGTGTCTTGTCCAAGTTGTGATTTGTTGGCCAAAGTCCAGATCATTTCTTGTCCATCGACATCGATTACGAAGCTTTCCAAGGTCAATAGGTTCCGCTTAACTGGAATCATTAAGTTTGTTGTGCCAAAGCCAAGGCTTAGTTGATTCAGAGGAAAAAGGTTAGGAAAATATATTGGATATATTGGCATATATTAGATATATGTTTCGGACTTGGATGTCCACCTGCTGGATCTAGGAATTGGATGAGATCCAATTGATCTTAGAGATCTACCTAGTTAAATATCATACAGCTTGTTGGCCAAAGTCAAGGTTGTGTGTTATTTAACGGGATCCTAACCCACTAGGAAACAAGGTTTCCCGAGTACTCAACAGAGGGTTAGAGGCTCGCCGAAAAATAGTGGGAGGCAAATATTAAATTTACAACTTCGTTTAGATACTTGTCAATACGTGCTCATATCATTTTTTGTCATTAATAAATAAATATATATTAGTTGGACTAATATTTAATCGTTGTTTTAATTAAACAGTTGGACTGTATTCAAACTACATCATTTATAGTTGATTATATAATTGGATTATAGTAATCAATATATTTGAATTTAACCAATTAAATTATAGTTGATTATATAGTTAGACTGTAATAATCATTATAATCAATAGTACCTGAAATCGTTGATTGGATAGTTGGACTATAGCAATCAAGATAACTGAAAGATTAGCGTTTAAAACATAAACCTGGGTAAAAATGTCTTTAAACGGCTTTAATTTTCAAATTGGGAATAGAACCTCAGAATAGTCTTGGGAACTGAGAAGTTATTCTATTTGATAGAAAAACCTCTTGGGCCTAAGCCCGGAGTTGAGCAAATAAGTAGAACATGATCTTTGGAAGATTCATGTGATGATAACTTTAGTGCTCAATCTGTTACGATTACTGCAATGACACTTTAATTTCGTTATCAAAATTAAGGATTATATCATTGTACCATGATGATGAAATTAAAGATCTTCATAGATCTAATCTTAGATCTTAGAAGTACAAATTTCATAAGAAGCTCTTTCGCTCATATATGTCAGAGGGTATATTTGTCGAGCACTAGGTGTCGCAGATGATTGCTGACATCGATCAGCTAGGTTAGCTAGGCAAAACCCACGTGGCTGAGACTGCCAAAGATTTGATCTTATAGTCTCTACCCGAAAGCTGGGGCAGGTTCATTATGAACCAAGAGAAAAACTCTTGGAGAGTTGTTGGCTATGCTCTAGGAGGCAGAACCAGAGCTTCTAAAAGGGGCAAAGGCAAAATCATCACAGTCTTCTAGGTAGAAAAATGACATATCCCAAGATGTCTACATAAACTGTGGCAAACAGGGTCACTAAAGCGTGACTGCCGTATGGACAAGACAGACATGAAAGAAGTAAAGGTGAGGCAAGGCTCCAGCTTCAAGTATGTTTGTCATAAACATGTTCGCTATTAGTTTCAAAATTGGATTTTGATACTAGATGCGGTACATAAATATGTACTGGTGTGCAGAATCTGTGATGAGCAGGATACTGACTTCGGTTGAGATTTACCTACGAGTCGGAAACGGGACGCGAGTCGCTGTTTTAACCGTAGATACCTAAGTTTAGGAACTACCTTTTGGTATATACTTAAATTAGGAAACTGTTATAATGTACCTATTTTGACTAGAAACATTATCTCTATATCACATTATAACTCGTTGCGGGTATACCTTTATATTCTAGAATACTAAAGTGTTTTATTTTATAAAGATGATATTGAGATATACACATTAGATGTGAATAACAGTATTTATATTTTGAATATAAACGAATCTCATACATATGACATGACAAACAAATAGCTCAAACTGATTTGATCAGATGAGACTTATTTGTGGCATTGTTGTCTGGGACACATTAAATAAGACTCGTATATCCACACTTTCGAAGAGTGGATACTAGGACATATTTGATTCTAATTAAATGAATGTCTACATATCTAGTTTATTGGGCAAAGTGCCTAAAATACCTTTTACTTGGTAAAAGTGAAAGTGCCATCGATCTGTTAGCCCTCGTTCATAGTGACGTAAGTGGACCCATGTCTAGCTAGGCTAGAGGTGGATATGAACACTTCGTAACCTTTACGGATGTGGCATTGCGTTATGGTTATGTGTTTCTTGTGAAACATAAATCGGGAACTTTTGATAAATTCAAAGAGTTTCGAAACGAAGTAGACAGACAGATCGGCTAAAGTATTAAAACCGTCACGGTTAGACCATGATGGAAAATACTTAAGCATTAAATTTCTCAAAGAGTATAGTATTCTTTTACAGTGGACTCCTCCCGGAACACCTCAATTGAGCGGTGTGTCCGAACGGAGAAACCGAACCTTGTTGGACAAAGTAAGGTTAATTATGAGTCGCTCTGAGCTACCATTTTCCTTCTGGGAAACGCATTAAATAGTGAAACACTTATTTTCAATAAGGTTCTATGAAAATCTATTAGACAGACTTCATATTAGATATGAACAAGAAAGAAACAGAGTTTTCTCATTCCTGAAGATTTGGGAATGCTAGGTGTGGGAACACAGAAACTGGATGACGCATGTTGTTCTAGGCTCGCGGCCTAGTCGGGAGTACGAAGTAGCCACGGGAGACCAAACCGGAGAATAATGGAGTCGCCACCCGGTGTGAACTGGGAAAATGAGATTTAAGGCCGCACTCACCCCTCGCAAGGGAAGACCTCAAACCATTGGGTTCAGAATGGTCCCTTACTTATGTCACTTGTAATGAAAGGATTTGTGTAATAATTTAATCAAGCTTAAGTAACACTTATTTCCAAGAGTATCATGCTTCTAAGTTCTTATGCGCAAAAATAAAACTTACACCTAAATTTGCATATATCTTACATCTAAGATTGCATGCTTGAAAGTACGTCAAAGTAGCAACGAACATACAACTTCATTGGCATATTGTATTCATGGAAACACAAGCACACATTAACCACGCAAGCACACATAAAAGCGAATCAAATAATGGCGAACATGTGATTTCATAGACATATCATACTTATACGTGCGGAAGCATAAACAAATAACCATTACATGTCCATGCGTAAATAAAAGAGTCAACTAAGTACATAATGCAAAAAGACAATTAAGGATGTAATTAGGCATTAAAGTAAGCATGCTACGATGTGGTGCAAAAGAAGATAACTAATATGGACACAAACACACATGTGAGCACTTTTCCAAGTGGTACGTGGAATTTTATCCGAAGTACAGACCGTACTACCGTCCATTCGGAATCGGCTACAAAATTTATGTCTGGGTTTCCATCCGATATACCACAAGAAATAATACTCAAATGCTATCATAACATGGATATATGGATCGTAATACGTTAAGCCAAGACTAAGGTAAATGATACAACCAATGGAATAAATGTGATTTTCATTATGATGCGTACAAAGATAAGGATGACTATATGGGATTTCATAATACATGCATGAATAGAACAATGATGTGCTAAAAGATAAATGCCATGGCAAGAAGCGCGACAAAACATCATGGTAAAGGCTTTTAACCCCTCGATATAGAGGACCTTTTATCCCACTTATTAAGCCCATGCGCACATAATACAATGCGTATATAAAGTAAAGAAAATGATATCGGGCTTCGCGTATCCGATTGAACACATCTCACACTCAATCGAATACACCTTATTCGGCGCGGCAAAGCATCGTGGTAAAGGATTTTAACCTCTTCAATTAGAGGACCTTTCATCGCACTTACTAAGCCCATGCGCAATTAATGCAATGCATATATATGAAATGAAAGTAAATACAAAGATATCCGGTGCGGCGAAGCATCGTGGTAAAGGATTTTAACCTCTTCAATTAGAGGACCTTTCATCGCACTTACTAAGCCCATGCGCAATTAACACAACGTATATATATAAAACAAAAGTGAATACAAAGATATCCGGCGCGGCGAAACATCGTGGTATAGGATTTTAACCTCTTCAATTAGAGGACCTTTCATCGCACTTACTAAGCCCATGCGCAATTAACACAATGCATATAAAAAATAAAGACCATAATATCGGCTTCGTATACCCAATTGAACACATCTTACATTCAACCAAATATACATCAATCGGCGCGGCAAAGCATCGTGATAAAAGATTTTAACCCCTCAAAATAGGAGACCTTTAATCCAACTTACTAAGCCCATGCACTCGATCATATCATGCATAAACAAATAACGTGCGGAATTTAAATGACAAATAACAAGTAAATCAAAGCAACATAAAACAAAAGAATGTGCCGTTTACTCAAGCGGTACTTGGAGTTGTATCCCGAGTACAGATCATACTACCGTCCATTCATAATCGGCTATGAAATTTATGTCTGGGTTTCCATCCGATATACCGCGAGAGTTGACACATCTTTCATTTTATTCCAAGGCCACAACATACAATATTTCGTAATACATGCATATTTATCGACTCAAGGGCCACAACATGCATTTTAACATAATAATCATGCGAACAATACTCAATAAATAATAAAAATAAGACAGAAAACGAATGTGGAAAATACCCTCAGGTCTAACCTTTCTTGCCGACTTTCGGACTTGCGTTTCACGGAGATCGGAAGGGTAAAGCTCCTCAACTTCTCCGGTTCACTGGTTTAGCGTCTTAGCTCACTATTTTGCTGTTTTACTTACTGTTTGGCCTCCATTTTGCTGCTGTTTCCTCTGTATTTTCTGCTCATTGTTTTGGTTGTATTTGTTCAGTGTTTTGGCGATTTTTGGAGGCTATGGGCTGCTGTTTTGGAAGGGTTCCAGGGGCAGTTTTTGTTACTGTTTTGGGCAGTTTTTGGGACAATTTTGGGACAGTTTTAGATGGTTAAAACTGGGCAATACAGTGAAGGGTTGTGCGGCAGTTGAAGGGGTTGTATTGAGGCAGTTATATGCGTGAATTTGAGACAGTTTTGGCGTGGTCAATGGGCAGTTTACTTGAGGTTGTCAGTTTGGTCGGTGAATGTGTGTGGCGTGGGCTATGTTGAAGAGGTGACATGCGTGAAGGTTTGGTGAGTGTGTGGCGTGGGCTACTAAGGACGTGAGCGTGAATTTTTTGTGTGAAGGCTGATGGCAGTATGTGCTTGCGTGGAGGACTGACGTGATGGACGAGTGGTGGCACTAAGGGCCGTGAATGAATAAGGTTGAGAGGAGTTTAGGGCTACGTGCGTGAGGGCAAATGAGTTTAATGGGCAGTCAGGGCGTGGACAGTTGTTGGGCGTGAAGGACCATTAACGTGAGTGTGCTAGGTTATATGCGTGAGGGTTGTGTGTTTTAGCGTGAAACTTGAACGTGAGGGCAATGGCTAGGGCTGTTGAAGGCGTGAAGCAAAGGTTGTTATAGGGGTGAAGCAAGGGCAGTTTGCTGTTGATTAGGGTTTGTATTATATTTTTGGTTGAAGTGCCGAGAGACTTGAGAGGTTCTTAGGATTTATTTTTTTGTGGTTTTTGCCGTCAGTCAGAGGAGGTTTAGGGTTGAGAAAAGTGTTTCTTTTATATATAAATGGGATGGGTGAATCCTTGCTTGACAAGGAAGGGATTTGGCTAATAAAAGGGGGATTTGATTTAGTTTCAAGTAAGGTTAATACAAGATTGTGGGGGGACAAATTAGGCTTGATTAGGAAGTTAGTATATTTAGTTTGTGTTGATTAGGCATACAATATTTTAATTGGTTAGGATTGATTTTAATTAGGCATAATATTTCTTTAATTTAGTATATGATATTTTGGATTAGGAAGTTACAATATTTTAATTTGGTATAATTATATTTTATGTTTTATTTAATTTGGTAAATCAATTAATTAATATTTTATTTAGTTAATGTTTAATTTAATTAATATTTGATTTAATTTGTGTGTATTTTAGGGGCTATGGGCGTGTGGGCCTCTCTTGGTGGGCTAGGTGTTGTGTTGGTTTGGTGAGTGGGCTTAGGTGGGTGGCAAGGGTTTTGGGCCAAGGTTAAAAGGTTTGCGGGTTTTTTTGGGGCCAAAGGTGCTCTAAATGGAGGTCCAACAAGTGAGCTTGACGCTAAACAAGTGAATAAGGATCTACCGAAATACCGATTCCCTTCCGACGACCGTTTCCCGCAATATCCTTAACTAAATAGGTAGTGCCTCCAACTGAGACTCATCATCGGGTTTCACATGCAAAAATGCAATGCCTACACTAGGCATATGTTTGGATGATACCAAACTAAAACCCAAATCGGATAAGTGCCAAATTGTAGGTTATCCTAGGGAAATCAAAGTATAATACTTATACAACTCACTAGAGAACAATGTAATTGTTGCTTGCCGTGCGGTTTTCCTAAAGAGAATATCTATATGCAGTGGTAAGTGGGAGGAAAGTAAAACTCGATGAAAATCAGAGTAATACTGTTCCAGGCACCGATTCCTTAATGGAACACAAACAGTTCATCAAGGATGAAACTGTAACACAATCTTCGAATACACAAGAACCGCTTAAGTCAGAGAGAGTCAGAAAAAAACCTGGGAGGTATGGGTTTCTGATCTCACCTAATTAAGATGTCAATCTTATTGAGGAAGACATACTGACTACGTATGAAGAAGTGATACAAGGTATCAACTCCTTATTATGGCAAAGTGCCATGAAGTCTGAAATGGATTCCATGTATACCAACCGAGTTTAGACACTGGTTGTTATACCGGAAGGCATTGTGCCTATTGGTGTAGACGCTGGCTTTCGCCCGAGGTCCACAATTGAGATTTCTTTGAGATGGGGCACTGGCGATCCTGCAGAACAAAGATGTAGAGTGAGCGGAAGTATTGCCCACCGGTGTGGTGGGTGCCGGGGGCACTCCGACGCCCAAGTCAGTAAATGAACAAAGATAGTAGTAGAAGGAAGGTCAAAGTAAGATACTACCTTGAGCTTCGTAGGGTGCCGTGAGGGCGGTAGATAGCAAGTATGGTCTCTTTTGTGAAAGTCCCAGAGCTATGAGTAGGAGAGCTAGCCATTGGATCTGGTTGAGCTATCAGAGATCTATATATCCTCCTTCCTCTTGGAGTCATGTTCCTTAAATATCCATGGTATAGTAACGTGTGCCTTTATTGATTGTCTTTTGATTATTTTGCCCGTTTAGAACATGGTAACAGTCAACTTAATGAAGTGCCATTACTACTTGCAGGTTGGAACGGATGGCTTGTGGGTGGCATTAATGAGCCTGGGTGCTACATGGCTCCTCACTGGGCCTGGGCTTATGAATCTCTAGGCCACTATTCACTTTAATTACCGGGCTTCCTTCTGAGGTAGAAACTTGGGCATGGAGTAAAAGGACAAAATTGCCATTGGCCCAAATTTGGCCCGTACAGTTTGTCCCCTACTCTCTAAGTCAAGGAGTCATTGGCTTGGAGAGTATTTGATGCGCGTGTCGAGCCATTCGATGTAGGTGTACCTGAGCGTCGATGCTACCTATTGATTGAACCGAACGAATGTCAAGTTATGAACTTGAATCTACATGATCCATCATGGATGTATCCAGTCAAATGAGCTAGATGAAGGTCAGAATATATGTCATACGACATGAGTAATATACGTCTTCATCTTGACTCGACATGAGTAAATGGGGGATGTCCCCGTCGACTGGACTTGATGAGTCCAGGAAGATATAAGTCATACGACATGTGTAATCCATGTCTACAACTTGACTCGACATGAGTACATGAGGGATGTCCCCGGTCGACTGATCTAGATGAAGATTCAGGATATAATTCACTGGACGTGTGAATCCATGTCTACAACTTGACTCGACATGAGTACATGAGGGATGTCCCCGGTCGACTGGACTTGATGAGTCCAGGAAGATATAAGTCATACGACATGTGTAATCCATGTCTACAACTTGACTCGACATGAGTACATGAGGGATGTCCCCGGTCGACTGGACTTGATGAGTCCATGAAGATATAAGTCATACGACATGTGTAATCCATGTCTACAACTTGACTCGACATGAGTACATGGGGGATGTCCCCGGTCGACTGGACTTGATGAGTCCAGGAAGATATAAGTCATACGACATGTGTAATCCATGTCTACAACTTGACTCGACATGAGTCCATGGGGAATGTCCCTGGTCGACTGAACCAGTTGAAGGTTTAGGAAGATATAAGTCATACGACATGTGTAATCCATGTCTACAACTTGACTCGACATGAGTAAATGGGGGATGTCCCCGGTCGACTGGACTTGATGAGTCCAGGAAGATATAATTCATACGACATGTGTAATCCATGTCTACAACTTGGCTCGACATGAGTACATGGGGGATGTCCTCGGTCAACTGGACTTGATGAGTCCAGGAAGATATAAGTCATACGACATGTGTAATCCATGTCTACAACTTGACTCGACATGAGTACATGAGGGATGTCCCCGGTCGACTGGACTTGATGAGTCCAGGAAGATATAAGTCATACGACATGTGTAATCCATGTCTACAACTTGACTCGACATGAGTCCATGGGGGATGTCCCCGGTCGACTGGACTTGATGAGTCCAGGAATGTATAATTCATACGACATGGTGTTATCCATGTCGACAACTTGACTCGACATGAGTCCATGGGGGATGTCCCC
>SKCR01032105.1:0-69619 GCA_019454045.1 Zanthoxylum bungeanum | reverse complement strand
ATTTGAAAGGGCGTTTTTTGACGAAGTGCAGTTTGGAAATTCCAGTTTTGCGCATCTGTCGTATTTTGGGCATAACGTTTACTCAGATATCGGATTGAGCTGATTCAAGTTCCAGATTAAAGAAGATTCAAAGATCTACAACTTTTAAAGAGAAAATATTTTCAATTCTGATGATTTCAAGACCGAAATTGATGAACCATCCAGAAGGTGTGGAGTGTAATTATTAAAAGTCATTATCAATCATTTTCAAAGCAAATATTAATTAATAAATAATTAAAAAAATTATCAAATCACCACCAAACAAGATAAGCAATTAGTGGAGCAATTATGGATTGGGTGGAGTAATTAGTGGAGAAATTAATAATGGATTGGTGGAGAAATTGATTGATGATTTGATGGTGGCAAAATTTTGCCTATAAATACCAAGCCATTTCATTTGTAATATTCATACTTTCTTCTTTGAAATCCTTAATGAAAAAATAAAAAGATTGTATCTAGTTTGTTATTTTTAGTTTTCAGTAATTAATTTTCACTCTCGCACTTTCTTTTCTTTACTTTTCATTTTACTTTCCGTAATTTACTTACGCATAACATTTTCCTTTCTTTACTTTTTCAGTTTTTATTTTTCAACCATGAGGAGGTAACTTCCCTCTGCCGAGGTGAAAGGTAATTCTTTTACTGTTACTATCTTAGATTAATCTCCCTTAGACACAACATATTCACTATTCTAAAATTTGACTTAAAAAGGAATACCGCTATATTGGTCGGTGGGCTATTTAATTTAAACTGTTAAACCTGACTAAGCAAGGATACCGCCAGATGGTCGGTTGGTAATTTAATTTTGGTTCCGCCTTTATGGCTGGTTATTTCTTTATTGCCTACATGGCAGGTTCATGGACAAATTTTACCGCCTTTATGGCTGGTCGGACTTAACTTGACTTAATCAGGGTACCGCCTATATGGTCGGTTGGTTTTAATCTCACAAGTGATTATGTTTATACTAAGGGAGATATCTAAGTTAGTAATTAGTAAAAGTAATTCCTTTTATCTTGGCAGTTTATTTTCATTTACTTTCCCGCTTTTACTTTCACGCAGTTACTTTTTAGCATTTTTATTTTATGTCTTTAAGTTTTCATTAGCCATAGCTATGTATTGTAACTAAGTTAGTATCTAGGGTTGTGATGAATTTCAATATACGGTTTATAAGGGGTTAGATTATAGGTTGGGTAATTTAAAGATTTATTTATTGAGTCTTAATCTTAATGCTTTTTATTAACTGGCCATTAATAAAATTGATTAGGTAAACTTAAAATGAACTAGACATAGGGATTTTAAGTTTAAGACCTTAGACTCAATAACCACGATCTTCCTTGAGGATAGATAACCCTTTAATAGATTTCCTTACAGGATAGGAATATACCTGTCGGGCGGGGGGGTAGCCATAATTGGAACTTAATCTTAATGAATCTAGGTAATTTGGTTGACATAGACATATGGTTCAATTGGATTATACTAGGTATTTGAAATTGACCATCGGAAGAGGCTTTTACATAAATTAGTGTTCCAGGTTAATAAATCAATATATTACACAACTTTAAGATAACCACTTCATCTTCTAAATAATATGGAATTAATCACAACCGTGGATAGTTTTTATAAATTTGGATTTTTCTCACCTACTTTTAAGCAATTTTATTTACTTGTTTTAAATTTAGAATCATCGTCATTTCAAATCAATCATCAATCAATCAAACAACCTGTTAGATACTGGTAATCAGTTGGCCATAAAATTAATAACAAAAAGGTTTAAGTCCTCGTGGGATCGATACTTTTTATACTACTTGAACGATACGTGCGCCTGCGTTATACGTGTGTGATTACGCCGGTCACACGTTCACAATGAGGCATACCAAGGTTAAACTTGTCAATGATTCAAGATACTTGCGGACAACTTTGGCACTTCAGGATTCCGCTTTCGCTTGAATTCACCTAATATCAAATATATCTGGTACAGATAAATTTCCACCGGCCATATCCTCATAGCTTTGGCACGTTCTCGGATAGAGTCGCAGAAAATTTATCGATAAGCGGTATTGACAAGACGAACCAATTAATATGCATCAAATACATATTAAAATTAAAACCTTATTTTCAAATAGGGATTTTTTCTACAAAAGATGTGTACCTTTCACGTGAGGTCCCCACGCCACATTGCCCTACACTAGCCCACGCCACATTGCCGCTTCAATAAACCAACATACACGTAGCAACCCCCCTTCGCCAACACGCCTCTCCACTCAAAAGTCCATCACATCCCCCAACATACACGTAGCAGCCCCACTGCCCAAACACACTGAACCAGCCACCCTGTCCACGCATCAAGAACCAACGCAATTTGCTAGCCATCACGCCACACAGACCCTCCACCTAACTACCTCACAAATTTGCCTAAAACTGCCGCATATCACTGCCCTATTAACCACCGAAATAGTCCCCAAATCTGCCTTAATTGCCGCACAACCTGACCGAATAAACACCCCAAAAACTATCTTGAAACTGTCCCTGAAATTGTCCAAAACATCCCCTAATTACCTTAAAATAGTGACCAGAAAATACCTTGAAAACAGCAACGAAACGGAGTGAAAAAAGCAGCCTAAACAGCAAAACAGCGAGGAAAAATGTTGGATTAGTGAACCAGGAAAGTTGCGGAATATCAATCCTTCAGAAAGCCGTGTAACGCGCTTTCGAGAGACAAAAAAAGAGGTTAGACCTGAGGGCACCCTTTTATTTATTATCTTTCATTTGTTTTTATTTATTTTAAAATATTATTACATGAGAGTCATTTGAGCATGATGTGATTGTTGGATGGGCGGAATGTGTGCTCCCTTTTGTGGTATATAGGATGGAAACCCGGACGTAAATTTCGTAGCCGAATCCGAATGGACTGTAGTGCGGTTTGTACTCGGGATACAATGCCACGTACCACTTAAGAGACACATATTTCGTTCCATCCAAACTTGTATTTGAGCATGTTATTGTTTGTAGGTTATTTATTTGTTATTAAAGCATGATTTAGTTTAATTTGTTATTTATTTTCAAAGCATGATTATGTTATTTTATGCATGGTATTTTTTTTAGTTTATGATTATGTTTAAATAGTTATTTGTTTATTTTGGTTTAATGGCTCAATATGCTCATTGTGTGATATTGCGTGTTCGCCGTTTAAAGACTTATTTTCGAGCATGCAAACTTAGATTATGAGTTATTTTGATGAATGCATACTAGACGTAGATTACCCTTGAGCATGAATATTGGGTAGATTCAGTTAGTTTATTGTACAAATCACATCATTACAAGTGACATAAGTAAGGGACCATTCTGAACCCAACGGTTTGAGGTCTCCCTTGCGAGGGGTGAGTGCAGCCTTAAATCTTTATCCTGGTTCACACCGGGTGGCGACTCCATGTTATTTCGTACTCCCAACTAGGCCGCGAGCCTAGAATAGCGTCGTCAAGTTCTGTGTCCTACAGTCTGTCGACTCCACTGGGGATTAGAGAATTGGCCCCGAATAATATCTTGTAGTGATTACGATTTGTGCTTTAGTTAACTGCGTCTACCGTGGGTTGAAATGGGGTTTAAGCAAAGACAGTTTTAAGGCTAGGTAATGGTTTGATGTCTTCCTTCATTCACTACCTTTCTATAAGGAAAAGCTGTGAAGACACCTGGATAATCATGTACTAGTAGCCTACCGTGATGGACTAATTTGGAGGACTCGTTGTTTATTCCTGTCACCAAGCGATAAGAGCCTAAGGGGCTTGGGTACTTAAGAGAGCCTCGCTCCACCCTCTCTTTGGGGAATCTACAACGGGAAATCCATTTGACAGTCAGTCACACACCATAGCTCGTTGGCATGTACCTTAGTGTATAAAAAAAAGGTGCGCTCACTTGGTCGCTCGGACCCTTGAGTGGGGAGACCTATTTGTGGGCAACCCTTCGTCGACGAGAACCTTTGTCTTACCCCTATAAACCCGCATATGAACCGTAGTTGTATATCCTATAGAAGTTGCCCCTTTATGCTTTTGATAACCATGTGCATCTCATGCATCTCATGCATACATGCATCATGTTAACCCCTGTGTCTTAAAAGCCATCATAGATATCCGTTGGGTTAGGAAAAATAAGACTTGTCAAAGAAGAGTTTAGCAAACATGGATATCGTGGAAAAGGAAACCGAGGAACAAAGAACTTTACTGCAAGGATAGAAAGACCACGGTGGGCCCAAAAAAAAAGAAAAAAAGAATAAAAAAAGAATAAAAAGAAAAAAAGAAAAAAAAATTGTTTGTTTTAGTCCTAGATAGTTAGACATAAGTCCGATGATGAAACTGATTGCCTTAGGGTGAAACCTTAGAAACAATAACCTTTGACGTGCTTTTATATGATAATTTGAGTAATTGATCTATATTAGACTCGTAAGCACTTGATTATGGTTCTTAGTAGTGAAAACCTGAGTAGTTAGTAAAGTGACTAGTTGATGAAATTGTAGGTCGGTGAATGACCGTTTGCTTAGATGTCTATCCTAATTTGCTTATGTTATGATGTGTGGTATGGTTGAAAATGAAAGAAAAGTCTCTAAAGAAAAGAATCGAACCACCTATAACCGATAAGCGTGAAGCTACCCATGGGCGAGTATTAGGACCACCATGAGGAGAAATGTTACCTTAAAGGGTAGGTGTGTTGAAAAAAAAAAGAGAAAGAAAAAAGAAGTTCAAAATGAAAAGAAAAAAGAGAGAGAGACAAAAAAGAAAGAAAACCATACCACATTGAGCACAGAAAAGCAACTGCAGGCATAATCGAGACATCTAAGTTGGTTTGACCCATCGATCCCGATTTTTGAAACGAAATCATCGAGTTAGCTTACTTAAGGATTAAGCTGTGAAAGAACCATTGCACACACACACTTTGAGTCTGACTTAGATCATTTATTCAAAGACTTGGATTTGAGTTGCATTGGGTGTTTTGAAAGTTCTCTGGTTTCATTACTGAGCATTCTTTGAGGACAATGATATGTATAACTATTGAGACTATTTCGTAGTATGTGATATAGTTATGATGATATGGAAGACCCCAACATGTGGTTCATCTTGACCAAGTGCAAACAGCAGAGAGTAGAAAGCTAAATCAAGACTAGGGGCGACCGGTCTACCACCTCGCAAATGAGGGACGTAATGGGAACTTGAGCTATGAGACAAAAGAAAACCGAGCAATCACCAGAAGAGAATTGACAAAAAGAAACCGTAAGCAGACCCAGCGGGCAACCAAAAACAGTTGAAGGCAAAGAGCATCGAAGAGTACAAGGAATACCTAACCCATCGGAATAGGAAACACATTCATGCATGCATGCATACACATCATATACATGCAATATTTGTCTTGTTTTTGTTCACAAGGTTTTAAAGAAATGAAGAAAGCGGCAAATACAAGCCAACCAGAAACAGAAACATAGCAGCATCAGTTTTGGGGATGAGTCCCAGGGCCGAGGCCCACATCAATATCATTTTTGGGGATAAGTCCCAGGGTTGAGGCCACGTCAGCATCATTTTTGGGGATGAGTCACAGGGTTGAGCCCACATCAGTATCAGTAGGGATGAGTCCCAGGGGCGAGGCCCACATCAGTATCAATTTTGGGGATGAGACACAGGGTTGAGGCCCACATCAGTATCAGTATGGATGAGTCCTAGAGGCGATGCCCACATCAATATCAGTTTTAGGGATGAGTCCCAGGGTCGAGGCCCACATCAGTATCAGTTTGGGGATGAGTCTCAGGGTCGAGACCCATATTATTAGTTAAGCCGAGAATGGAAATCTGAGAATGGAAACACAGTTCGGGAATGAACAAGCCGGGAATGGCACTCCGAGAATAGAACACAGTTCGAGAATTAATAAGTCGAGCAGTCTTGCCAGGTATGGCACTCTGGGCGAGGCCCACATTAGTTCAGTAACAGTCTTGCCGGGTATGGCATTCTGGGGTCGAGGCCCACATTATTTTAGTATTAGTTCTGCCGGGTATGGCACTCTGGGGGCGAGGCCCACATTGGTTCAATATTAGTTTTGCTGGGTATGGCACTCTGGGGGCGAGGCCCACATTGGCTCAATATCAGTTTTACCAGGTACAACACTCCGGGTATGAAGACACATCATCAGTTTTGCCGAGTATAGTACTCTGGGTATAGAGACACGATATTAGTTTTGCCGGGTATGACACACTGGGAATAATGCCCACATTCAGTATCAGTCTTGCCGGGTATGGCAATCGAGGGTAAAAAGCCCACATTCAACACAATTCAGGGAACAAGACCCTTATTTTAAACTCAGCAATGGTTCAGAAATGGACCACTCTCACATCAGCAATGGTTCGGAAATGGACTATCTCACATCAGCAATGGTTCGGAAATGGACCACTCTCACAACATCAATGGTTCGGAAATGGACTATCTCTCATCAGCAACGGTTCGAAAATGGACCGCTCTCACATCAGTAATGGTTCGAAAATGGACCACTCTCACATCAGTAATGGTTCGGAAATAGACTGTCTCTCACCAATAATGGTTCGGAAATGGACCACTCTCACATCAGCATGGTTCGAAAATGGACCACAATCACATCAGACGCCGAAAATGGCACTCCGAAAATGGAGGATGGTTCGGAAATGGACCACAATCACATCAGCTCGCCGAAAATGGCACTCCGAAAATGGAGCACGGTTTGGAAATGGACCACTATCACATCCGCGACGCCTCGGAAATGAGGTTTAGTATGCCAAAAATGGCACTCCAAAAATAGAGCACGGTTCGGAAATGGACCACTATCACATCTGTGACGCCTCGGAAATGAGTTTTAGCATGCCGAAAATGGAGCAAGGTTCGGAAGAGGACCACAACTATCACAACCGCGACACCCTAGGTACGAGGTTAGCATGCCAGGTACGACATGTGGACTACTGCGATACCCTAGGTACGGGGTTAACATTTAGACATTTGTGGCTCTCTAGGTACGGAGACGTCACTGCGACACCCTAGGTACGAGGTTAGCATTCAGACATTTGTGGCACTCTAGGTACGGAGGCGTCACCGCGGACACCCTAGGTACGGGGTCAGCACTCAGACATTTGTGGCTCTCTAGGTACAGAGACGTCACCGTGACACCCTAGGTACGGGGTTAGCACTCAGACATTTGTGGCACTCTAGGTACAGAGGCGTCACCGTGACACCCTAGGTACGGGGTTAGCACTCAGACATTTGTGGCTCTCTAGGTACGAAGACGTCACCGCGACACCCTAGGTACGAGGTTAGCATTCAGACATTTGTGGCTCTCTAGGTACGGAGACGTCACCGCAACACCCTAGGTATGGGGTTAGCATGCCAGGTACGACACAACCAACATTATCACTGTGGCACTCTAGGTACGGAGACGCAACCGCGACGCCCTAGGTACGGGGTTTAACACCATCAAATCAACTCAAATCAACATGGCAAGTCAAGTGGCAGTTGGCGAGCCAAGTAAGTAAAAATGCATTGCACGAACTTTGATAGGATTATCATTGTCACACACTGCACAAGTCCCATCAAAGTGGGGGCGACTATAGACACTGCATTTTTGCATATAAGCCCGATGATGAGTCTCGTATGGAGACACTACCTCTTTAGTTGTGAAAGCCGCGGGAAACGGACGTTGGAAGGGTAAAGTTGGAAATTAGCATTTTGTCAGATTTAACTCGCTTGTTTCGCTTCGGGTTCGCTTGTTGGACCTCTGTTTTTTAAACACACCAAGCCCAATCCAAAATAATTAAAACATTTAAAATACATGTCACAAATTAAATTAAAACCAATTAAATTAAACTTAAATTAAATTAAAACACATGTCACAATTAAATTCATTTCCCAAATTAAAAGATTCAAATTAAATTCCATAAATAACATTCCTAATTAAAATAAATCACATCCCTAATTTAATTAAATCACCTACCAATTTAAATAAATCATATCCTGAATTAAAAAGAGCAAATCAAATCAATTCCCCTAATTAAAGATTTTCCCTATCACATAATAATTAAAAATATCTCTCAATTAATACACAAATCATATTCCTTCTCCAACAAGGTAAAACCCCCTCTATTGCCTATAAAAATAACCATTAACCCACACATTCAACCCTGGCAGATTCACACAAAAAAATACAACAAATAATAACCCTAAACCTTCCCTTCTCTCCCCTCCCGGCTCACCCTCACAGCATTAGACAAAAACAATAGAAAAACCCTAATCCTCTTCACAAAAGCCACACGCTCAGCTCTTCTCTCATCAACACATAGCCCTTCGCCACACAGGCAGCCACAACCCACTAACATTCACGCTACACTGCCACAACCCACTAACATTCACGCTACACTGCCACCTGCCCTCAAGCTTCACGTTCATCAGCGTCAACCACACACATTTTGCACTCACAGCCTCCACGCACTTAACGCCAAAATCTGCCCAAATCAACCGAATTCACTGCCCTCACCAATTGCCTTCAACAGCTCACGCTCACTCACAACCTACACCTTAGCCCCACGTTCAAGCTATACTCACGCCACCTTTCAAGTGAAGTCCCCACGCCACATTGCCCTACACTAGCCCACGCCAGATTGCCGCTTCAATAAACCAACATACACGTAGCAACCCCCCTTCGCCAACACGCCTTCTCCACTCAAAAGTCCCTCATAGCCCCCAACATACACGTAGCAACCCCACTGCTCCAAACACACTGAACCAGCCACCCTGTCCACGCATCAAAAACCAACGCAATTTGCTAGCCATCACGCCACACAGACCCTCCACCTAACTACCTCACAAATTTTGCCTAAAACTGCCGCATATCACTGCCCTATTAACCACCGAAATAGTCCCAAAATCTGCCTTAATTGCCGCACAACCTGACCGAATAAACACCCCAAAAACTATCTTGAAACTGTCCCCGAAATTGTCCAAAACAGCCCCTAATTACCTTAAAATAGTGACCAGAAAATACCTTGAAAATAACAGCGAAATAGAGTGAAAACAGCAGCCTAAACAGCGAAACAGCGAGGAAAATGTTGGATTAGTGAACCAGGAAAGTTGCGAAATATCAATCATTCCGACGGCCGTGTAACGCGCTTTCGAGAGACAACAAAAGAGGTTAGACCTGAGGGCACCCTTTTTATTTATTATCTTTCATTTGTTTTTATTTATTTTAAAATATTATTGCATGAGAGTCATTTGAGGCATGATGTAATTGTTGGATGGGCGGAATGTGTGCTCCCTTTTGTGGTATATAGGATGGAAACCCAGACGTAAATTCCGTAGCCGAATCCGAATGGACGGTAGTGCGGTTTGTACTCGGGATACAATGTCATGTACCATTTAAGAGACACATATTTCGTTCCATCCAAACTTGTATTTGAGCATGTTATAGTTTGTAGGTTATTTATTTGTTATTAAAGCATGATTTAGTTTAATTTGTTATTTATTTTCAAAGCATGATTATGTTATTTTATGCATGGTATTTTGTTTAGTTTATGATTATGTTTAAATACTTATTTGTTTATTTTGGTTTAATGGCTCAATATACTCATTGTGTGATATTGCGTGTTTGCCGTTTAAAGACTTATTTTCGAGCATGCAAACTTAGATTATGAGTTATTTTGATGAATGCATACTAGACGTGGATTACCCTTGAGCATGAATGTTGAGTAGATTCGGTTAGTTTATTGCACAAATCACATCATTACAAGTGACGTAAGTAAGAGACCATTCCGAACCCAACGGTTTGAGGTCTTCCCTTGCGAGGGGTGAGTGCGGCCTTAAATCTTTGTCCCGGTTCACACCGGGTGGTGACTCCATGTTATTTCGTACTCCCAACTAGGCTGCGAGCCTAGAACAACGTCGTCAAGTTCTGTGTCCTACAATAATCACGTCGACATTTCTATTAACAATCTCTAAAAACAATATTTAGAACTAATTTCTATAGTGTACCATGGGCCCATGGATTTAACAGATTGCTAATTCCATATTGAATACATATTCTTTGTACACAGCGCTGACAGATCATTTTTTGATACACACATGATATCATGAGCATCAGTCCACACCCAACGAACAGGCGGATGTCTGATCTAAATAGATCGGTGACGTGACTACCATCTAAGTGTGGAGGATAACTCAGATATCCACAGTGGTATCTCAAGTCAAAGAATCACTATGCTCACTCAACCCGAGAAGATTCTTATTGACGTTGGTGTACCATCCATTAAGAATCTTCGGTGATTCGTTCAGTATTTATCCGCTATAAACACCTACACGTCTATACGAGACTCTAAGACTCATGGTTCACTGAGAAACTATCGGAATCCAAGATTCCAATATACAACATGTATCAGTCTTAACGGGTTTACTTTACTGACCAAGTAGTGTAAACCTTGACCGGGAACTTTCTAAGAATGACAACGTCATGATACAACTCAATGTCAGTTGCGACACTTTTACAACAGTCTAATAACTAATCATTCTAAGGTCGGTTACGTCTTTACCATATTAAAGAAGAAGTTATAAAAAGAAACTGTTCATTTTATTCATAATAAAATGTTACATAAGTATTTACAAGGGGAAATACATAATAAAATTAGCGCTCAGAGCACCAACCCTAACAGCGGCCCGCTTCTGTCACATCAGACCTTTTTGGAGAAAGCAGGTTCTCATACAAGGCTTACGTCACTTGGACATGACCATGTCGTTACCAATCTGACCCGCTCTATCAGGTCAGGAACTGAAACAACATTCATCATGCTTTTCCGAGCTGACCGGTCGAGTCGGCCTCGATGCATTAACTCCATTCGCTTCTCTGAACATCTTTTACTCCTCGGATCGGTCGATAAATGTGAACCGACCCCGACCTCTTAGCTGGACTTGATGTCCATGTTCCTTGGGCTCGGGCCCTTAAACTTTGGGAGTGAAAATCTCTTTTATACCATTCCGAGAATTCTGACATGCTACTCGCATTTTAAAATAAACTTCGAATAAAAATAACATATGTATGGACCATATTAAATTCATAATTATATTGTAATATATGAATTCAATCCGATCATTTAAAATTTGATATATTCATTTCGAAGTGATGTATATCGACTAGTTTTATCTCAACAAGTCTATAACTATAATCAAATTTTTGGATAGAAAAAACTGAACTAAATACAATACTTCAAAGGTTCATTTTTTTAGGGTATTTTTGGGAACAAATCCAATAGAATTATTGTTTTGATTAACCAATTATCGATGAGCAGGAACGAAAATCGATCTTTATGATCCGATGTTACGGATTGGTTGACATTGCATTGCCAAAATACATGTACAATTTTAAAACAGCTGCTCATAAATAGAATTATAGAAGTGCAATCAAATTTATTAAATTAAAATTAAAATTAAAATCAAAATCACAAACAACTTAAATACAATGAATCTCTCACTTTTAAGGAGAGAGTTTCAAATCTCCACTTTCTATGAAGAAAGCTCAAAACAAGAGTAAATTAAGGGGAATGCTCCAAATTTTTCAAAATTATAGTAGCAGATAGATATAAATACACAGATATATAGATTTTAAGAATTGATTTCAATTTATATCGAAAAATAATAATTTCAATTGAATTAATTAATGTATTTGATTTTTTTTTTTTAATTGTGAGTATCAGTCAATTCAATCAGTAAGAATCTTTATATGAAAAAAAATAGGAATTTAAATCCCACTCACATAAACATAAAAGAATTGGGTTGCCATATATTATAATTATAAAAAATGGGTGTTGTTCTACAAATTTTCAATGTTGAGTAAAAAGAATTTTAAAGCAACCTATTTGTTTTGAAAATAAGGAAGAATAATATATATATATTATATATATATTATATATATATAATATATATTATATTTATATATGAATACACGCACAAAATTAAAATAAATAGTAAGCAACCTAAGAATTTAAAATATGTTAAACTTAGAGCATATAAATATTCTTTGCTAATTATACTATCCTTTATAGGAGAGACATGTGAAATTTGAGAACCTTTATTTCTACTTTGGAAGCAAAAGAAAAAAAAATAAAAAAAATTAAAAATGTATAAGATGATAACTATTTTTATAAAATAATTTAAATTGTTGATACGTTTCTGACGCGTATCAAGTTATTATTTGATATATTGACACGATTTATATATATGTTGATTAAATTTTATTATCTTCTATTATTACATGTCAATCTAAATTACAACATTTAACTTTTAACAAATCTTGATAATTTTTGGAATCAACACGTGTTAATTGTAATTTTAATTATTTCATAATTAATTAAAATAATTTACTTTTATAGTTAACCAAATTCATTTTTACAAGTATCCACTCAATTAATTAGAAATTATTGTAAAAAGGCTAGGGGGTCACAACACAAGATGTGGGTCACAATACAAGATGACAGCTGAGAAGACTAAATAATTGTTGGAGTGACTGCCTTTTAAAAGATTAAATAAAAATAAAAGTTGTAATATAATAAAGTTGTGTTAATGTGATTTTCATATTTGAGAAGATTCGAAATATGAAGAAGGATATTAAGAGGATTTCACTCACCAAGATGAGGGCTCAGGTCCGATTCGTTTACATTTGAAGACCGATATGAGGATGCCGGTTTTGAGTAGGGGACTTGGGATGAACCAGTAGAGGCACAATCACATACATCCAGGGAAGGTAATCATTAAAAGATACAAGTTAGAAAACAATCATAACAGTTCAGACTGTCATCAATGGAAGCTATTTCTTAATATTATGCATGCCCGTCGGAACTTAATGTTGGCTTGACCATTTTTGAAGAGAATGTGAGGGAA
The DNA here is from genome assembly GCA_019454045.1 of Zanthoxylum bungeanum. NCBI lineage: Eukaryota > Viridiplantae > Streptophyta > Magnoliopsida > Sapindales > Rutaceae > Zanthoxylum > Zanthoxylum bungeanum. Next base: position 56,672 of record SKCR01032105.1, on the reverse strand, counting down.
GTGAATACATTTCTATCGACCCGACCTGGCAGAAAATGCGAGGAAGGACGCCACTTGACTTGATACACCGACCTGAGGATACAGGCCGGGGTTGCAACATTATGTTTTTAGATGAATGTAAGTCATAAACGGAAGTTTGAGCCTCCAATGACTGATAAGATAAGAGTAGGTCGGTAGCTGATGGGATGGAAGAGAGCCTCAAGCTTATCCACCGGCACACGCAACCGTGCAGGAGTGGTTGGAATATAGGTTGACACATGGGCAGAGTGTGTAGCGGTTACCAAAAAAAGGCGAATTAATTAATGAGGTTCAGATGACATGAAGTGGTTGTGTCATACGACATAGCTACTACTTATTGATTGATTGGGGAAGAGAGCCTACGCAATGATAACTTGGTGACGTGGCTGGCGTCATGAGTTGGTAAAATAGTGGGTTAGACGTACTATATAAAGAGGTTGAGAATTCATTGTAAGGGTTGACTAGTTTTTCTCACGCATCCTTAAAACTTGTAAAAGAGAGAAAAAAACTTAAGCGAGAGAGAAAGAGCAAGTCGGTCTGACCCGAGCTCCCAATAAAATATTTTACTTCTTTTGCATCCGTGGACGTATGTTGGATTCATTCCGCCAAACCACGTTAAACCCTTTGTCTTTTCTGTGTTTTCTGATTTGCTTGGCAAGTTTGATTTGGTTCCCAACTCACCAAATAAATTCATTACTTGGGGGAGGTTTGTTTGAGGAGTGATTTTTTCCCGAATCATCCCTGAAAAAAACAACCGTGAACAAATTGTATATTATGATTTATGAGAATATAATTCATCATTTGCACTAGCGTTCATCATTTGATTTAAAATTTCAATTCGTCTACATATTCACCAATAGCATATTGCTACATAGAGCAAATTATGTTTAAAATAGGAAGAAAGAAGGCAAGAAGCAAGTCTTTCCGAGAATTTATCATCCTCACCCATTCAATTCTCTTCCAAATTTAATCCATATTTCATGGCTACTTACCATTTCGGTTAAGTAATGAAAATATTTTTCTTATTATAATCTAATTTTCATTTTATTTGGAAAAAAAAAAAACAGTTTTTTTTTTCTTAACATATATCTTTTGATTCTTTGTCATTGGATTCAATAATAAATACTGATAACTCATAGTTATTATAATTGAAAATCCTATTAAATAGTAAACTATTGATTCTGATTAATATTATCATTTCAATTTATTTTCAATAATTGCATTAATTTTTGATTCATGAGCCAAAGCTCAACAACCAAATGGATACTATCTGGATTAGATCAACAAATATAAATATATGGTTAAAATAACACAAAGTTTTATCAAAATAATCCTAAAGTTGGGGTTGCTAATATGACAAAACAGAATCACATAAACGATTGGTCATCTTTCAAAAATGATCCTACTTAATTTTAACCTAAAGTTTAGGTCACAGGCCTAAATTTTTTAATTTATAATTATAAATTATAACTGACATATTATCATCAGTATATTGAGATCAATCAACATCATTTTATCGTGGCACTGTCCAAAGTACGGCTCTAATTGAATCGGGAGGGAAAGACTCAAGCAAAAGGAAAAGGTATTTCCCAATAAGTAGATCAGTAAGGTTTTGGGGTTAGTATTTGGAATTTAAAATTTTATTTCACAATTATTTTAAGGATTGTAATTATGTTATTGTTGTTGTAAATAATATACTATTAAATTAATCTCTATTAATTTAAACATGCATGCAATAAATTTTATTTATCAATATAAATAATATTTACAAATAATAAAAACATCAATATTTATTATTTTCCTGAGCCTTTGAATATATATATATATATATACACACTTGGCCATGTACATGCAACAATCAATTGTTGCTTATATTTACTTTTCAACGTGAATATATATATATATATATTCAATCCAATATCTCTCCAAATCAAATTTGGTCTCTTAATTTTTTTTTCAAAATAAAATTAGGATACTTAATCAAATTTAGGAATCCCGATTAAATAAAGACTTCCTTATTTAATCATAATTAGGACTATAATTAATTTGGGTGCTAGCCCACTAAATTAAAACCCAATAGATTAAATATTACTTTGGCCCGATAATTAATTAACTATAAATTAATTAATTTAACTTACTTAATTTTAATTAAAAATTAATTAAAATTACATTTAATTTATTTAATATAAATATCAAATATTTATTTAAACAATTAAATCTATTTTTTTATATTTCGAATTTATTAATAAAATTAATATTTACGAAATATCCAGAATATCCTAATCCAATTAGGAAACGCCAAAATAATCATTTATTAACTTTTAATAAACATCCTCGAATTTGTAACATAGACGAGAACTATATTATGCGACCGTCATAGGTTCATTATCGAGTAGCAGTTAAATAATATTAACTCTTTAATATTTCATCTCTATGACATTCCACAGACCATGGCTAATCGCCTAGCAGCAAGCCATGACCCCTATTTGATGAATGAAGTGAGAAAATATATGAACCTGTTAGAATACACTTCGAACATGTCATCTCATTCCTTCCGATATTTATGTTTCTTATCGAGTCTGAGATCATGGTAAGGTCAAATCCTTATACTCGATATATCTTTAAACTTTATCTTGTAGATTTGATATCTCTAAGATATCGACTACTTTAGCCAAAGACTTATATCTATAAATTTGAGTTTCCTTGAAACATCTCTTTTATTATCAAAGATATCAGATCTTATCTTGAAACATATGTGACTTCGTACGTCAATCGCCCAAGGCCATCTAGCATTTATTCAAAGGACGTGGATAGTCGAATGAGAATATACTAATGAATCAAGAGTATTATCACACAAGTCATCATATGATCTCAGGTCAGATGATATGACGATACTAATGTATTATTAAGAAGATCAATGACCTTAGATAATATTACCATGTGATCTTACGTTTTTGTGGTCGTGTTTGATATTTCATTCTACTAATGAAATATTTATTGTCTGTGTCCTTATGATATGAGACTCATCATCCATTCTATTAACATCATATGTCAATCTAGGTAACACACAATAATATTGGTCAAGTGATATATTATTGTCCTGTATAACAATCACATTTTCCCAAGAACTTAATTTGAGACATATATAAATATCGTTGACTCTCATAATCGTAAACATCTTTTGGATTAACGATATTCATCTGACATAATGTCTTATGATATACATATAAAATATGGATGTAATAATGTGTAGTTAACAAACGTCTTTTATTAATAAATAATAAACTTTATTACAAATATTATGCATTAAACCATTACATCCAAAACTGGTTTTAGGGAATATACTATAACAGATCCGGTTCGAGATCGAAATCGAATTGTAAGGTTACGGTTCCATCTGGTTTTGATTTTAAAATCATAAGGTTGCTGACGTGTCTGACACGTGGCAGTTGACGTGTATGACACATGGCAGTTGACTTGTCAAAGTGGGACCGACTACTGACGTGGCGTTGATGTGGCTACTGACTCGGTGCTGACTGTGCGCTGGCGTGTCGTTGACTATGCACTGACGTGGCTGCTGTCTTCAACCTCCAGCCGCGCATGACGCGCGTGTGGCGCGTTGACAGACTCCTCCCGGCGCGTGTAGGCTCCCTAGACCTTCATTCGTTCGCCAGAAAATACCACTGTGCTCGTCTCGAAGTGAACTAGCTGATGATATGCTCAAAGTTGATTTTTGACAACTTTCTCGAAATCCGAATTTTCTGAACCGAGTTTTGTTCTTCGGTTTTACGACCCCAATGTATAACCAAAACTCTGATACCACTTGTTGTAATTCTATGATTACTTTAAAGTGTATTTGAAGGAAAAACTGAATCTATTACTTACAAGAATAGAAATATAAAATGTTTAAACTTTACAAAAACTTTCACTCTCTATACTCTCCAAGCTCTCTGAAGCTTGTAATTTTTTTGGGGTGCTTTGAGCTTACAACCAAGCTCCCTATTTATAGCAAAATACATGCTCAAATTTATCAACAAAACAATAATAATCCACCCAAAGTTAAGTTGTAATCTTTCACCATTTTCAAAGTTGCACCTAAAGTTCATTGGATATGTTTTCTCCATTTTTCAATCATGCACCACCTAAAATGATTTGGCTTGATGCAGAAATGGTAAAAGGTGGCAGCTGGATACATTACACAAATCAAGTAAAAACATATGTGGCAAATGCCTATTCTGATTGAGGAGGAGTATTGACCTGATTTGAATCATTGGAGTTGTTCTCATTTTCTGAATTAAACGCGGCGGGTACTCTACCAAATTGCTGCATCATTAATTTCCACTTGAACATGTGCAATGTAAATTAAAGAGTTAGTTCGAGAGAGTTTTACTTAATCAACTAGTTTTTTTGAATTTATTATCAAGTGATTTCAAATATTTTTATCTTTTAAAAAATAACTTTAATATGATTTTAAGCACTTCCAAACAGATTTTAAGTCCAGAAATATAGCAAGTAATTTGATATTTAAATGACGTTCAAAGTTCATATGTTATCAGGCAAGTTAACTCCCATATAGAGCAATGCAGCCTTGCCTCAAGAAGTTATTATAACTATTTTTTTTTATCAATATTATTCATTCAAAATTTATAAAATTTTAAAAATTATTTATAATAATGAAATTAATAGTATTATACATCATTCGATTGATTCGACTTGAGGGAGAGCAGTCCAGATGACTTCAATTCAATTCAATTTCATTTCATTCCATTTCATTTGTTTTTGTTCAATTTGGTTTGCCAAAGCTATATACCCAACAGTCAATGCCAGGGAGTTTGCCCATATCCCATAACAAAGCATTATTACCGTTACCGGATATAAATGTTTCTAATCATGGAATCCCACTAGATGCATTTTTTTGGGACTATGTCCCCTGGTGTGAAAAGCCAGCGATTTACCCTGATCTGTGTTGGGAAACTTCTGAGAGCACGGGGCACAGGTCCCGGGAATTAGTCGAGGTACGCGTAAGCTGGCCTGAACACCCCGGTTATTAAAAAAAAAAACTATATAAACCCACCGTCTAGGCCCTATTTTTGTCTGAACAAATTGGTCCACAAGTACATTTTGAGTCATGTGATGACATCATGTGAATGCTGGATTTTGTATATGTTTAATCGACGGGAATTTGTTAAAATACCAACCGACTAGCCGGAGCAGCAAGGAATCGAAAGATAAAGAAACAGAACCACTATTCAAAACCGAAGGGAAGGGGTTCTTTAAGCAATGAGGCAATTTAGTCTTTAATCAAATAAGCATGGGTATCCCTGTACATAAAATCAATAGCACGTGCAAGATTAAGAATGGTCTCGAGCAGCGGCCGAGCAACAACGGTTGGCTTCATCAGTAACTCCTCGTTTATATCTATCTATCTTTCCATGCATTTTCAACTTCTTCTTCAAATATTTTGATTGCCTCTTCCTCGGAAACACCATGCTGCTTTGTGTAACATTCAGCAGCCGAGGCAACGTGTCCTCTCTTTTGCTCAAACTACTACATGTATTATGGTCTAGTTAGTGATACATTTATTCATTTTTTTTTAAAAAAAAAATTTATAAGGCCTATTTTAATAAATTTTCGGATAAATGACTTCACTATTATCGGTAAAACATAAAAAATATATATATTAAATTTCATTTTTATTGATTAGACGTGGGTTTACTGCTTCAGGAGTAAAATAATAAAATGAATAAAAAGTCAATATTCAACAGGGATTTGAACAATAAGGGGGTTTTGATCATTTTCTAAAAACCGTAGAGGCAAGTGGAAAAACTCAATAGGGTACAAAGAACAGTTAGTCGCCCATAATTTAATCATTAATATAGGAATTGGTAAATTATTTTATTTTCTTTTATGTAATTTAGCCTAACTGCAGAATAATCCCATCAATCAAAGGTGGTTATAGAGAAACTAGACATAAACGGTCAGTTAAAACCTATAAATTTGATTTAAAATTGGGGTTCATCTAGAAATTTTTTTTTTATTATTTATTTTTATGTATAGTATGATTTGTATATTTTTATCAATAGGATCTAATTATAATAACTTGTCTATAACTCTATAAAATTTAAGATAACTTATGATCGTTCCTGTCATCAATCCGTATGTGTGTGGAGTTCGAATCATAAATATTCGGTTTCCAATATAAGAGATTCTATTGACTTAAATTGGCACACAAAAGATAATATTTTATATATACCTCATGACTTTGAATGTCATCCATGAGTCTGCAGATAAATGATGCTGCTTTTACAACCTTAGGGCTATTGGACATCCATTCAAAAACCTCTTTAGTTGCGAAGTCACCCATGCCAATGAAGGAAGTTGTTATGACCAGTGTAGTGTGTAAGCGCAGCTTGTTAGTGCAATTGCCATATATTCCTCCATTGTTGGAACATAACCTTCACTAAACCATTTGGCTTGAACAAAGTATGCTCCAATTACTTTTTGATTCTACCAAGTAAAACCGACTCAACGTTAGCCATTTAAAAAATATAAGGTTTTCTTAATTTTAATCTAGGGGACGTCTTATTCTCTAATAACTAATGTGTTGATGGTGTTTTTTAGGCATTACGGTATTCACAGTATTTGAGCCAGCACGACAAGGACACAGGGGTAATTTCCGTTCTCTGGTTGACTTCATGGTCAAACCGACCACTTCATGGTCAGACCGACCACTTCATGATCATACCGACCACATCATGATCAGACCGACCACATTATGGTCAGACCGACCACATTATGGAAGGACCGACCACTTTGGTACAGATGACTAAGCATTACAGAGGACGGCAAAGACACTCTCAGCATAGAAGGATCGCCATGACCGACCTCATCAAAACCGACCAGACAGCAAGCCACGTTCAAGACAACAGCACCCCATTCTTATGGATAAGATAAGAAAGATATCCTGCTCTCGCAAGGAAAATGAATCAGAGTCCGAAAGGGAATACGGAAGAAGAAGGCATTATCGGATCAGGAAACCATGAAAGGAGAGAAGACTAAGTGCAAATAGGATTTCTTATAGGAATCGGATCCCTGTATTATTATAAATAGAAGGGTAGAGCATGTGTAAAAGGCATCTGAAAATCATCACAAGAGTGAAAGATTAGAATTGTAAAGTTCCAATTGTAAGAACAAGGAGAGGCCTGAGAGGTGTATTTGAGTAATAAAAAAAGTACCACCCTGTTCTTGTCCGTGGACGTAGGTCGGATCTCAAAATCCACCGAACCACGTTAAATCACCTTGTCTGATTGGCGTATTTCTTTTGTTTTTCGCTAAATTTGCTTTTGGTTTCCCCATAACCAAACAAATTCACAGTTGAAGGAGGATTCCCTCAGAGGTGATATTCCCATATTACCCTGAGACCAAAATCCACCGTCAACAGTTGGCGCCGTCTGTGGGGAACTTCAAAAAGCAGTTCACGTGATAAGACGAATGGCGGAAGACGGAGATCACCAACCAGGAGGTCCGGCAATAGACTGGATGAGAAGAATGGAAGATAACATGAGAACTGTGATGGAACGATTAGAAAGAATGGGAGGAGCGGACAACGAGAAACCAGAAACCGGGGCCGGCCAGAAGAGAAAAGAAAGGGAAAAAGGGAAAAGAATAGCAGATGTAAGCGAGGACGAGGAACCCAGAAAGAAAAGAGCCCTTATGGGGTAAGATCTGAAGTGGTCGGAAGAGAACCGCGATCAGAAGACACTTGGGAAGAAGAGGAGGAACAAACACCCGATCCCTCCTCCGACAGTTTTTACAACTCCAACAGGGAAGATAGAAAGTACGACGAAGACATGCAGGAGACCTCAGAACTTATGGAACGCCACACCCGGAACAACAGGCGAACAGAAGGACCCAGAAGGCGACACAGGGGGACAGCCCGTGGAATAAAATCTTGGCTAAGAAAAGAGATGACCAGATGGGGAGAAGGCCTCAAGATCGGCACAGGAGACACCGGAGGCGAGGAAGAGAAGTCTCCCCTTACGGAAGAGATAAGGACAGCGCAGTTCCCGAAGCGGTTTAACATGCCGACCATATCACCATACAAAGGCCATTCCGACCCGAAATCTCACATCGAGAATTTTGTCCTCCTGATGGAAGTACAGGGGGTAACGGGCGACACCGTATGCAAAGTATTTCCCTTAACTTTGGGTGGACCTGCCATCCTATGGTATAGAAGTCTGGCCCCGGGGAGCATCCAGAGCTTCTCCCAGCTTAAAAAATCATTCATCCGACACTTCAAAGGAGCCTGCACCCCTAAAAAGACAATAGGAGAACTAAGGCTCATGAAACAGGGAGATGACGAAACACTAAGAAGCTTCATTGAAAGGTACCACAACACCGTGCTTGAGGTCGGAGGATACGAATCCCAAGAGGCCTTAGAAAGTCTGAAAGGGCCCTAAGGGTCGGAAAACTCTGGACCCACCTGAGAATCCATGAAACCAGACTACGCTACCTACCGCACTGGAAATAGCCAGGAAGTACGTCCTGCTAGAAGGCGAAGAAAAAGTATCCCGGAGGGGGACAACCACCAGAGAAAGGACAATAAGGAGGGAAGACCACCGGCGACCGGAGAGAGAATTCCGGAAATTCAATCCAAGACCCAAAGAATTCAAGCCAATGGCACAAAAGGATCAAGGAAAGAGGCCCACAACTCAGGTAAACCACGTGGTTCAAGAGGGGGCATATATCCCTTTAAACAAGCAGCCAGGGGAAATCATCATGGAAATACGGGAGAAAGGTCTCTTAATAGAACCAGACCTCAGGAGGTTTCCCCCAGACAGAAAACAAAAGGTCCTACTGCCTACATCACAACCTAAAAGGGCACACAACCGATGAGTGCAAGGATTCTACGGGAACAAATGGAGGACCTAGGCCCGGAACGGATACCTGAACAATTACATCGACCACGAAACCATGGCCGCCAGACAAAGGGCAAGGAATCGAGGGATAAACGTCATCGCAGGAGGGGCAACGCTGGCCGGAGACTCCAATCGGTCAAGAAAGAATTACAGCCGAGCACGGGGGACGGAGGTGCTAAAAACAGAAAAAATCCCAACCCCCAAGGGAATCGGTCAACACCCATTATGTTCACCGATGAGGACGCTCAGGGGGTAAGTTTCCCCCACGATGACGCACTGATAATAAAAGCAACAATCGGCGGCACAGAAGTAGACCGAATCCTGGTGGATCCTGGGAGCGCGGTAGACATAATTTCCAAAGAGACATTGGAGGACCTGGGAGTAGAATGCACATCCCTCACCAAAGACAGCACCCCCCTGTACGGATTTGGGGGTTCGACGGTCATCCCCCTGGGAAAGATTCAGTTAGCAGTAACGATCGGGACTGCCCCCAAAACACGAACAGTCATGATAAACTTCACCGCGGTAGACTGCATGGGCAGTTACCAAGTCATTGTCGGCCGACCCTTCATGATGAAAACCAAGGCCGCAATGTCGTGTCATTACTTGAAATTGAAGTTCCCCACACGGGAAGGGATCGGAATCGTGTGCGGGAGCCAGAAAAAAGCCCGCAGCTGCTTCGCCACTTTCTCACGAGAAACCCTCTGCGTGGAAAGAGGCATCAAAAAGAGACAGAGAGACGAGGATGATGAAAATACCAGGAAAAACCCTGCTCCTCGGCCCGACAAAGCTGCACGGCTCGGATCAGCCGAAGAGTTGGAAGAAATCAAATTATTCGGGCCAGAGAAGAACATAAAAATAGGAGGAAGTCTAGACAAAGCCCTAAGAAAAGACTTGTTGGAATGCCTGCAAAAGTACCCCGACGTTTTTGCATGGGGACACGATGACATGCCCGGAATCGACCCAAAATTCATAAGCCATCGCCTAGCGGTGAACCCATTACATAAGCCAGTAAAACAGAAGAGGAGAATATTCAACCAGGAGCGATGCGGAGCAATATCAGCCGAGGTGGAAAAATTACTGAAAGCCGGCTTCATCCGAGAAGTAAAATACCCGGAATGGGTGTCCAACGTGGTACTGGTGAAAAAGTCTAACGGGAATTGGAGAATGTGCGTAGATTTCACCGACCTCAACAAAGCATGTCCAAAAGACAGCTTTCCCCTCCCAAATATAGACCAACTGGTAGATACCACCGCCTGCCAAGGGCTGCTAAGCTTCATGGACGCCTTCTCAGGATACAATCAAGTCAAGATGCACCCTGCGGATGAGGAGAAGACCACCTTTATTACTGACCAAGGGCTATACTGCTATAAAGTAATGCCTTTTGGATTAAAAAATGCAGGGGCAACTTTCCAAGAGACTGGTGAACAAAGTTTTTAAACCGCTCATCGGCACGACCATGCTGGTATATGTCGACGACATGATAACAATGTCAGAGGAGCCAAGAGACCATATAGCCGACCTGAAGAAAACTTTCGAACTCCTGAGGAAGCACAATTTAAAGCTCAATCCAGAGAAGTGCACATTCGGGGTAGCCTCGGGAAAATTCCTAGGCTACATGGTAAGTTCACGAGGCATTGAAGCAAACCCGCAAAAGATACAGGCCGTGCTAGACCTGAAGTCTCCCCGGACAGTTAAGGAAGTGCAAAGCCTTACAGGAAGAATCGCCGCACTCAACCGGTTCATCTCACGAGCCCCGACAAGTGTCATCATTTCTTCAGAGTCATCAAGAAAGCTCAAAAAGGGGTCGACTGGACACCCGAGTGCGAAGAAGCCTTCCAGCACCTAAAACAATACCTGGCGCAGCCCCCTCTCCTAGCCAAACCCCTCCCAGGGGAGACACTATATCTATACCTGGCCGTCTCGAAGCACGCAGTGAGCTCGGCACTAGTACAAGAGACCGACCACGTCCAGAAACCAGTTACTACTACGTCAGTAAAGCCCTGCTGGACGCAGAAACTCGATACCCCGTGCACGAACTCGTCGCCCTATCACTGGTCACCACAGCTCGGAATTACGACCCTACTTTCAAGCCCATCCGATCAAAGTATACACGGATTTTCCCCTGAGACAAATCTTGCAGAAACCAGAGGCCTCAGGGAGGCTGATGAAGTGGTCAGTGGAAATAAGCGAGCATGACATCTCCTACCTCCCAAGAACAGCAATAAAAGGGCAGGCCTTAGCAGACTTCATAGCAGAGCTCACAGAACCACAGGTCTTAGCCATAGAAGAAGACAGATGGGAAATGTCTGTAGACGGGTCCGCGAGCTCGCACGGCTACGGAGCGGGGATAGCACTAAAAAGTGAAAAGGGAGAAGATTCTGCTCGCCCTCAAATTCGCCTTCAAAACCACTAACAATGAAGCAGAGTACGAGGCGATACTGGCCGGACTAAGACTATGTACGGTAGTAGGAGTCCGCAATGTAGTGATCAGAAGTGATTCTCAGCTAGCAATACAACAGCTGAAAGGAGACTTTCAAGCCAGAGAACCAGCCATGGTAGCTTACTTAGCCGAAGTGAAGAGGTGGGTGGAGAAGGTAGGAAATGTACTCTTCAAACAAGTCGGACGAGAAGATAACTGCGAAGCAGATTCCCTGGCCAGACTTGCCTCTTCAATGAAGACAGAAAACCCCAGATTAATCCCCCTTATATACCTCCAAGAAAGGAGCATAGGGGAGACCGAGGTGGATGTACTAGAAGAAGAAGGCAAAGATTCATGGATGCAACCGATCAGGAGGTACCTGGAAACAGGAGAAACCCCTAAAGATAAGAAGGAGGCCAGGAAGCTGAAGTTCAAGAGTACCAAGTTTTCCCTAATTGGAGGAGTACTCTACCGGAGAGGATACACCGTACCCCTCCTAAGATGCTTAGCACCAGAAGAAGCAGACTACGTGCTCAGGGAGATTCACGCAGGCATCTGCGGAAGCCACGCCGGGGGAAGATCGATCGCCTTCAAAGCCCTAAGACAAGGATTTTACTGGCCAACCATGCACGAGGATGGCATGAAGATAGCACGGAAATGCGAGGGATGCCAAAAGAATGCCAACCTCCACCATCAGCCAGCAGAACAGCTGACCACCATATCCAGCCCCAGGGCCCTTCGCCCAATGGGGGCTAGACATTATAGGGCCGATGCCGAAAGGACGAGGTCAGGCAAAATATGCAATCGTGGCCATAGACTACTTTACCAAATGGGTGGAAGCAGAACCATTGTCCATCATCTCGGAGAAGAAAGCCACGGAGTTCCTTAAGAGAAATATAATTTGCCGGTTCGGAGTCCCCCAGGCAATCATCACCGACAACGGAAAACAATTTGACAGCAGGGGATTCAGAAAACTCTGCGAAGACCTCCAGATAACCCTAAAATTCGCCTCGCCAGCCCATCCCAAATCGAACGGGCAGGTTGAAGCCACCAACAAACCATCAAATCAAACCTGAAAGCTAGGCTCGGATCGAGCAAAAGCCTATGGGTCGAGGAACTACCAGAGGTACTGTGGGCACACCGAACGACCTTCAAAGACTCAACAGGAGAGACACCCTTCTCCCTATCATACGGATGTGAGGCCGTTATCCCAGCAGAGATCGGAATATCAACCCACCGGGTCCGCCACTTTGAAAGCGAACAGAACGAAGAACTCATCAAAAATCACCTCGATCTGGTCGAAGAAAAAAGGGAACGGTCAGCAATAAGAGCGGCCATCTATCAACAGAGAATGGCCCGATTCTATAATAAGAGAGTTCGGACCCGCTCCTTCCTACCAGGTGATCTAGTGCTAAGAAGAGTGACCATGAACACCCGACGACCTGAAGAGGGCTCGTTAGGCGCCAAATGGGAAGGACCTTACAAGATTGCTGAGATAGTAAGACCTGGGGCCTACATCCTGGAGCAACTGAACGGCAAGAGATTGAAAAAGCCATGGAACACCGAGATGTTAAGAAAGTACTTCCCATAAAAATCAACTTTGCTCTTTTTTCTTTTTTTTTCTTTCTTCTGTGCAGAAGCTAAAACGCCAGAAGTGCTGTTGTAAAAGGGGCGGTCCGCCCCCAAACATGAATAAAATTTTTTTCGGATGGATTTCACCCGCTGAGGCCGCTTATTTACACAGCTCGGGGTCGGGCGATGTCCCACCGAGTCTATCCTTGGACTGGGGACGTAACATTCCCCCAGGGCCAAGTGATTAAAACAGCTCGGGGTCGGGCGATGTCCCACCGAGTCTGTCTTTGGACTGGGGACGTAACATTCCCCCAGGGCCAAGTGATTGAAACAGCTCGGGGTCGGGCGATGTCCCACCGAGTCTATCCTTGGACTGGGGACGTAACATTCCCCCAGGGCCAAGTGATTAAAACAGCTCGGGGTCGGGCGATGTCCCACCGAGTCTGTCCTTGGACTGGGGACGTAACATTCCCCCAGGGCCAAGGATTGAAACAGCTCGGGGTCGGGCGATGTCCCACCGAGTCTATCCTTGGACTGGGGACGTAACATTCCCCCAGGGCCAAGTGATTGAAACAGCTCGGGGTCGGGCGATGTCCCACCGAGTCTGTCCTTGGACTGGGGACGTAACATTCCCCCAGGGCCAAGTGATTGAAACAGCTCGGGGTCGGGCGATGTCCCACCGAGTCTGTCCTTGGACTGGGGACGTAACATTCCCCCAGGGCCAAGTGATTGAAACAGCTCGGGGTCGGGCGATGTCCCACCGAGTCTGTCCTTGGACTGGGGACGTAACATTCCCCCAGGGCCAAGTGATTAAAAAACAGCTCGGGGTCGGGCGATGTCCCACCGAGTCTGTCTTTGGACTGGGGACGTAACATTCCCCCAGGGCCAAGTGATTGAAACAGCTCGGGGTCGGGCGATGTCCCACCGAGTCTGTCCTTGGACTGGGGACGTAACATTCCCCCAGGGCCAAGTGATTGAAACAGCTCGGGGTCGGGCGATGTCCCACCGAGTCTGTCTTTGGACTGGGGACGTAACATTCCCCCAGTGCCAAGTGATTGACACAGCTCGGGGTCGGGCAATGACCCACCGAGTCTGTCTTTGGACTGGGGACGTAACATTCCCCCAGTGCCAAGTGATTGACACAGCTCGGGGTCGGGCAATGACCCACCGAGTCTGCCTTTGGACTGGGGACATAACATTCCCCCAGGATCACCCTTCTCAGCTCGGGGGAGGATACGAATCAAACACTCTGACCTGGGGAGGTAACATTCCCCCAGAACTCCAATCAATCGTTCAGCTCAGAGACAAGTTTCGCCCCACCGAAGCAGCTCTGCGAACCGGGGACATAACATTCCCCCAGGTTCAAATGCCTTACTCTTCCCGGGGTCAATCCAGACCCCTCTAACTCATGCTAACCCCTGATGGGCTTTAAAAATTGCAAAGATGACAAGGAGCATAAAAGGAGAAGAAAAAAAGGAAAGGATAGATAGATATAAATGCTTGAATGTATACGAATACAAGATTGTAATGTTATTACAAAAAATTTTCAAGTGTACATAGGGCCCCGGTAGGGTTACCCTTTCTCATTCGTCCCGCGCAGGGGCAAGGTTTTCTTCCTCAGCTGGTCCAAAAGGCGGAAGGGGCGGCTCGGCATCAGGAGGAGGAGCTGCGACCTCGGCATCAGGAGGAGGAGCTGCGACCTCGGCATCAGGAGGAGGGATCTCAAGGCAGTCCTCGTCCGCGGCAGGAACCTCCGATCCTTCTTCAGGAGGAACCTCGGGAGCTGGAACGACCGAGATGGGGGCGGGATCCATCACCTCCTCAGGTGGAGGAGGGATCCACTTTCGAAACTCGTCCTCGGAAATGTCCCCCTTGCAGTAACTGATGGCCGCGTAGATAGGGTCCATATTCGGCTCGGCAACACCATCGGTATCATCTCGGCACAATCACCAACTCCCTCGAGACGGATGGCCTCCTTCTCAGCCTCAAGATCAGCTTCTCTCTTTTCCAGCTCGATCTCTCTCTCCTCAAGATCGATCTCCCTCTCCTCGAGCTCAGTTTTCTTCCTCTCAAGACTGTCCCGGGCCCGAGCAACCTCCTCATCTTTGCTCTTCAATTTGGCCTCAACCTTGGCCACCTTCCCCCTCAAGACCCCAATTTCGGATTGGGCAGCCTTCAGGTCCTCCCGGATACTATCAGCAAGTTTCCTTTCTACCACGGCAGCTGCTTTAAGAGCCTTGTTCGTTTTGAAATTCTCAACAGCGGCCGCCTCGTGATTCTTGATCTCCTCTTCCCGATCAGCCAATTTTGCCTCCACCTCGGAGAGACGATTTTGGAGCCTCTGGGCCAGACCGCCCTCGGACAGCAGGGTCAGAAGAAGACCCTTGTTCTTGGCCATAAGGTAGTTGGCCTGCACACAAAAAGGAAGGAAGAAGTTAAAACAGGAAAAGAAAGAACCAGAATCCAAAAAACCGAGAAGAAGAGTAAAAATACCTTGGCCATCTGAGAACTCATCTCAGCCACAACGCCTTCAGGAGATACGTCCTCGTACCTCGAGACCTCCTCCGGGGGAACCACCTCGGCCAGTTCATTAAAAGCCGGCAATAGGTGAGAAGTAGCCTCCCGAACGCCCTCTCCCAAGTCATCCATCCCGAGAACCACAGGGCCTTTCCGTTTCTTGGAGGAACTATCAGAGGACTTCTTCCCCCTGCGAATGTCTTTCTTCTTGACCAAAGCAGCTCCTTCAACCTCTCCCTCCTGGGCCAACCCGGCCTCCTCAGCCCCGAACTGACGCCTCCTCTTCCTAGGAGGCTTCGGTGGACTGGCCAGATGAGCGGATCCTGATGATTGTCCACCAGAAGGCGAGGGTAGTCCCCGAGCACTCGTTTGGATTTGTCCAGGAGATATGTTCTCAGCAGGATCAACCCGAGCCCGAGAAGCTTCAGCATCAGAATGACCGGCCTTCTTCACAGTACCGGCCAACTTCTCAAGAAATTTCGGCCTCTTCGACATGCCTACAAAAGAGGGGGGCAAAGAAAATAAGTCAAAAACAGAGCATATGAACAGAAGAACAACAAGAAAGAAAGACATCAAAATAAACAAACAAGGAAGACAAAGCATCCAGCAGACCTCCACAAATCCGACCCGAGGCCTCCGGAGGGGCAACCCGAACAAGGCCCGAATCAACAAAGGCCCCATCATTAACCAACTCCTTCCAATGAGCAGCATACCGACGAGCCCAATGCACCCGCCTCCGGACTTGACGAGAGACCTTGGGAGCATCTCGCCAACAAGCTGGGAGGAACCAGAAAAGTTAGAAAACCTAAAAGAAACTAGAGAACGGGAACAAAGAAAGAAATGAAAGGGTGTCAGACTCCTAACCTCCAGCCCGGAAGATGTCTGGAACCGAGACGTCCTCCTCAAACGACCTCAGAACCCGACCCCAATCCCCGGTTGCCCAGAACCAAAAGTCCTTAAAATTCTTGTTAGAGTCAGGAAGTTTCTGGACGAGGTTGGACGAGCTGTCATAGGCAGAGAGGTAATACCAACCATAGTGAGTCTTTGGGTTGGATTTCAAACGATATAGCCTCTTCACTTCTTCCAAGCAAGGGACACCCAAACCTGCCCGATGCCAAACCACGTATATACCAGCCACAATCCTCCAACTGTTCAAACTTAATTGGCAAGGGGCAATCTCCATCTCAGCAAGCATCCAAGCAAAATAACGCTGCATCAGCAGACGTAGCCCACACTCGAAGAAAATAGGAAGAAGTGCCACCGAGCCCTCGTCGGGCTGACTGGCACGATCCATTGGGCCAGGGACTTCAAGAGCAATGTCTATTGGGATGCTGTATCGCTGCCGCAATAGCGCCAGGTCATCCTCGGTTATCTTAGAGGGACGGTTCATATCCAGAGCCGACGACCCGAGTTCTCCAGGCTCCGGGTCCTTACGAGGAACCCTCTGATGATAGGAGTCATTTTCAACCTCAGAAGGGGTGGGAGTGGTGTCAAGATCTTCTACACTGGGCGCCCCTGAGCCCGAGGAAAGCTCTTCCGCAGGGGGAGTTGAGATTATGACAGGCCTCTCAGATGAAGAATTACTATCAGACATCCCTGACACCCAGAAAAACAGAGAAGGAGGGAGAATCAGTCTACGAGAAGCTACCCACGGTACCCGTGCTAAACTAAACATGAAGTCCCTAAAGAAGTGCCCTACAAGCAAGACCCAACAAACTACAAGTCTCTACCTAAGTAAAACAAGCAAGCGAAACACAACAAAAGAAGAAGATCACTCAGAAGACTTACTTGTTCTCCTCAGAAGCAAGAAGCTATTCGCTGTAGAGATGCTCGTTCCTTAGATGCTCGGCGATGAAAGCGAAAAGACAACTTGGGGTTCCGGGAAAACGGAGTTAAAAGGGTCGTAAGGAAAATTGCAGAAGAGAAGGAGAAATTGCCGAAAAAATGGAACAGTGAAACCCTCGGTCTCTTATAATCGCCCTGGGGTGTATATCGCCGTCGGTTTTAGCGGGAACCCGGCGGATGTTCGACAAGTGTCGAAAGTTAGAAGAAACCCTAAAGTTGATTTGATGGGCACTTAAGAAGACGTGACGGTTGTGCTTCTCGAGGAAAGACGAATGGAGCGGCAAAGAAGATTCCTTTTTTGTATTCTGGGACGACTACTTACAGGGACAATCAGCACACCCTCTTCATATAGTCCCCGGCACCAACTCACATACTCGTTGGAACCGAGAACTAGGGGACAGATGTTGATGGTGTTTTTTAGGCATTACGGTATTCACAGTATTTGAGCCAGCACGACAAGGACACAGGGGTAATTTCCGTTCTCTGGTTGACTTCATGGTCAAACCGACCACTTCATGGTCAGACCGACCCTTCATGATCATACCGACCATTATGGTCAGACCCCACATTATGGTCAGACCGACCACATTATGGTCAGACCGACCACATTATGGAAGGACCGACCACTTTGGTACAGATGACTAAGCATTACAGAGGACGGCAAAGACACTCTCAGCATAGAAGGATCGCCATGACCGACCTCATCAAAACCGACCAGACAGCAAGCCACGTTCAAGACAACAGCACCCCATTCTTATGGATAAGATAAGAAAGATATCCTGCTCTCGCAAGGAAAATGAATCAGAGTCCGAAAGGGAATACGGAAGAAGAAGGCATTATCGGATCAGGAAACCATGAAAGGAGAGAAGACTAAGTGCAAATAGGATTTCTTATAGGAATCGGATCCCTGTATTATTATAAATAGAAGGGTAGAGCATGTGTAAAAGGGCATCTGAAAATCATCACAAGAGTGAAAGATTAGAGTCATAAAGTTCCGATTTGTAAGAACAAAGAGAGGCCTGAGAGGTGTATTTGAGTAATAAAAGAGCACCACCCTGTTCTTGTCCGTGGACGTAGGTCGGATCTCAAAATCCACCGAACCACGTTAAATCACCTTGTCTGATTGGCATATTTCTTTGTTTTTCGCTAAATTTGCTTTGTTTCCCGCGTAACCAAACAAATTCACAGTTGAAGGAGGGTTCCCTCAGAGGTGATATTCCCGTATTACCCTGAGACCAAAATCCACCGTCAACATAATGTTTTAAAAATCATACTGGGTATTAAATCGTTATTTAAAAAAATTAAATGTATCAATAGTTTAATCGGTTCAATTATTCTAGTTGAACCGAATGACAACATAAATAATTTTAATTAATTAAAATATTAAGATTACATAATTAAAAAAATATAATCATTAATTGCACACATTAATTATTAGAAGTTTTTAATTGAAATTGAGGAAGATTGATCAAGAAAGGAAGATCACATTGTTAGCGACTTGGTCGCATAATCGGTTGTAATGGATTTTGATGACGTCAACGAGAAAGAAGACTTCGACGCGCAAACACACGAAGTAATACAAAAAGTGTCGAAGCATATGGGGTGAAGAGCGAGAATGTGAAAACTTGCGGCAAATTGAAGATATATTGCGAAGTCTTAGCTTAGGATTTAAATTGTAATGTGAATTATAATATTCAAGTGTCTAAGCTCATAGAGATCATGCACATTCACTTGGATGCATTAGAATCATGAAAAATGCTTTAAAACCTTCATTACTGTGCATTTTGGTCTGAGGCCGGCATACCGGTCCCTTACCGGTATGCATACCGGTGTCATGCTCTGTTTCGCATGCTCATTGGAATCGGCAAGCCCTAAACCGGTCTCTATACCGGTGACCATACCGGTCAGGCTCTTCTTTGTGCACACACTGGAATCGGCAAGCCATAAACCGATATCCATACCGGTGACCATACCGGTTAGGCTCTTCTTTGTGCACACACTAGAACCGGCACGGACCATACCGGTCCTCATACCGGTTTCCATACCGGTCTAACGAACACTTTTGCAACGGTAATATAGCCGTTAGTATCCGTTGGAAACCTAGACCGGCATACCGATATCCATACCGGTTTCCATACCGGTCGCGCTGTAAGTTGGGGAATGCTTTGCATTTTATTATAAATAGAACCCCAACTCATTTGCATTTGGTTAGAGACTTAGAAAACATTCATACATATTCTATCAAGGCAAATATAAGAGTGTCTTAAACCTTCATATACTTAAACATTCATGCAAGCTCACACACACTACACATTCATACATTTAGTAGTGAGCTTAGAACACTTGGGTTTTGCATCTCACACAATCTTTATTATATTTGTGAGTGCTCAACTTTGTTTCAAATCTTATTTATCAAAACACTTGTGGTTGTGAAATCCCATCATTTGGGTAAAGTGTAAAGGTTGTGAGTGTGCCTACGAACAAAACTCAAAAGTGTAAAAGGTTTGGAGTGTGCCTTTGCGGAAAACTCTTGGTTGCGAGTGAACTACGGAAACTCGATTTTAGTGGAAATCTTCAAGCGAGGCTTGGGGGAGTGGACGTAGGCACGTTTGGCCGAAACACTATAAATCACGTTGTCTTATTTCTCTTTCCCTATACTTTTACTATTTGCAAGTTTATTTATATTTATGTATTGAGTAGAAAACTTGCATATAGGCTATTAATTAGAATAAAGAAAATTGCCTTAAAGCCTATTTGGTAGTAAGAGCTTAAAATCGGCAAAGATTTTATAATTCCGCATTTATAGCAATAACCCAATTCACCCCCTATTGGGTATAGAGATTGCTTGTCGCTATTGCTTGTAGGGAATTTCACACATTACTTACGTTATGTAAGAGAGATGGTAGTAATCATGACCACATGCCGATTTCAGCCTGTGGAGAATCGGTCCGGAACCAGGATACCCAGAACCGGACCGAATTAGAATTGAAACCGTCTCTTGGCGGTTCGATTCCGGTTCAAAAAAGGTTGGAATCGTGGGGTTCCAACCCCTTCTCGAACCGACGGTTCTGTAATATCCCAAAATTTTAGGATATTTTTGGAAGAATTTTGAATTTTAGTCAAGGTTTCAGAATGAAATGAGTCTTGAAATTTTTTTGAATTCGCGTTCGTGCTGGATTTTGATTATATATGGATAGTCATTATAGGTTGAATGACATATTAAAGGATTGATATAATGAGGACAAGACCTGTTTGCGTAGGGTTCTGAAAATGGTAGCTATATGATAGTTTAATATGTTTACTTATTAAATGTTATAATATGTTCGACGAGTATGCTTTTGTTATGTATAGATATTTACTGAGCTTCTAGCTCACACCAATCCAATTTGTTAGTTTTGTAGGTTTACGACCTGATCGGTCAATTGCTTCAGTTTGGATAACATGCTCGAGACATGGATCACTCGAATTGCAATTAGTCACCTTAAGTCTTAGTCATGTCATGAAAATAGATGAAGAAGTCTCTATTTTATATATATGTATGTATGTGATGTGCCGCGCACACAAGTTTATAAATGTAACTATAATGTTTTTTTAGTATGAATAGTTTGGGCATGAAGCCTATATGAATTTTAGAAAGTCAGTTATTCATTTCGCATTTGCATTCCAGGGCCCGCATGTCCATTATAGATTGCATGAGTTTTAGATTCTTCATATCTATTAATTTGAGGCTCACGAAGATCTGTCTCCTACCGATAATATCTTAATTCAGGTGAGGTGTTATAGTTTCGGTTTGAAACTATCCAACTTTTAATATTTTTTTTTTATAACAATTGAAGATAAATACATTGAAAGAATTTTACAAATATAAGTTGTATTTTTAACGAAGTTATATTTATAAAAATTATAAATATTTAGAATAATTTATTTTCTTGTTATACTTTTGTTAATAATAACTTATATATTTTTAATTTAAGTTAATAAAATAAATAAATGATTTCAATTAATAATATTAAGAAATTAGTTCGAACCATCCCAAACCGTCTAAAACCGTTTGAAATAAACGGAATCCAAATTGAGGTTGGAACCATGACCAAACTGAGGTTAGAACCAAAACTGACGGTTCACTGAACCGTCTCTAAACAGTTAAATGGCGGTTTAGGTCAGATTCAAAAATTCCTTGAACCGGAACTGACAATTCAAGAACCAGATTACTAAATAATAATTAAATACTGTGAATTTTAAAATATTTCATTTTACTATTAAATTTAAGGTAAAATAAAAAATATATATATATATATATTTAATATTTTACTATTAGAATTCTATAAAATCTAATATTTTACTACTTTTCTCTTAGCTAACTTGACCTTAATATTAAAATGTAAAAATCAATTAAGATTTTAATAGGAAAAATATACATATTATTTTTTCATAAATTTAATAATAAAATATAATATTTCAAAATTCGTAATATTTAATTTATATTTTATCATAAATTTCATAATAAAATATAAATAACCAATTTTTAATATGGTAGTGGGCAAAACCCAAGTAAAATTTCTAATTTATGCTTCTTTAGGATTTGAACACGAGGAATATCTCTTTAATTTGAAAATCTATCCCCTTTGAGATTTTGAATGAAATAATAATAAATTGATCCCTCTTAGATATTATTGAATAGTATATGTGTTTTTCCCATAAAATTTGTTTTTTTAGACTTCTGCAAATTAAAACTAGATTGTTAATTTGTTAAAATGTCACGTTAACTATTCAACAAATATTTTTTTTAACACCAAAGAAGAAATAAAATATTAAAAATTTACCGAGGAACTAAGTGGTAAAAACAACATTTGAGAGGGACCAAAATATCAGTTACAAAATTAAAAGTGATTATGAATCTCCCCATCCTATGAAAGTTATTAATTTAAAACTGGACCAGTCGGTCCAGAACTAATCATGAGTTCGATTTGAAAAATCCTTCAAACCCGACTGTTTTAAAAAGTTGGTCAGAACCGATTAAATTGGTAAATCGATGAACTGGCCTAATTTTAGTATAATACATGAAATTGATTTACATATAAAAAAACAGATTATTTATATTTCACTATAAAACTTGTGATAAAATAATAATTGGATATTGCGAATTTTGAAATATTATATTTTACTACTAAACTATTATTTTGTCATAAGTTATTAATAAAATATATGGTAGAACTTTAATAGTAAAATATATTATTTCAAAATTTAAAATATTTAATTATTATTTTGTCATAAGTTATTAATAAAATATAAATATTCTTAAAAGAAAAAAAAAGGTTAGAGAACCTACCGTCTCTCTTACATAACGTAAACAGTGTGATCTTCCTTCCTTGACCAAATCCCCCTCAATTTCAATAAAAGCATCCAGAAGTGTCCTATAAATCAGTTTCATGTATTCTGGAAGCATATCTATGGCATCAATATTCCATCTGAAAATCAAATATTATTTTTCGAAAGAAGCAAAAATATACTAACAAATCTGAAACTCAAACCAATATTATGTAATTAATAAAGCTAAATACAGGGCTATAACCTTTCAACTGCTTCTGTAAAGAGGCTGAGTTCTTCAAGTCTACCATGCATCGTAAGTATCATCTATGATAGATAATATGTAATTCAATTTGGTCATTATTTTTCTGCCATATGCATATTGGGCTCAAAGTATGTCCCCAATCCCAAAAATATAACTCTACAAGTCTGTCTCTTGCATAAGGTAGCTTTGTAGTGAAGTCTAAATTTTTCCACCACCTGAAATACCCCAAAAATATCATGATTTTATTGGTTAGTAGTACTCAATAAAGAAGGGTTAAGATTTAGTGCTAAGTTGAGTTTATATTGAGCACTTAATCAACGTTCAAGATTTATCTAATGTGATATCCGTGGGTCTCATTTATCTATTAATTATTGATTTAGTACTCAGTACAAACTTAACTCACTACTGGATTTTAATTTAAAAAAGAATTTATAACTTACTTTGTTAAGTCATTGAGTTCATTCTGATGTAGCTCTTGCAATATGTTAAAATCTAACTTTGCAAAATTCAGCAAAGTTTTATTGTACGAATCATTTCTTGAATTGATAGACGACATAAAATTTCTTGCCTCTAATCTTGGTAGTGCTTTACGAAGAGGACGGTAGAGAGCATGGTTTAGTTGTTCAGCAAGATTAGGGCTGACATCTGTTAGTATAATTTATGTCATTAAACAGTAATATAACTTGCAATCAAACAGATCAAAACAACAAAATAGATCTAGATGCATGAAACCCTAAAACCAGAAAACCATTAAAACAAACCAGAAAATGGAGATCACAGAATTGTCCAAGTCGAGATGATCTCTGTCCTTAAGAACTTATTGGCTCCGTCACAGGTGCTTTACGGATTCGTTTCGCCAACGTTCTCCCAGGATTACTTGGATTCTTCTTGTTCAAGGTGCACTCCTTAACAAGTATGCGAACTTGGAATCAATGATGAATCTCTCTCAAAACAAGGAAAACATAAATGCCTTTAAAGTTGGTGTATTTCTGTATATGTCTTTTTTCTATATCTAATATTGGGATTAAAGCCTTCTTATATAAGGCATGGAGGGGTGCCAATAGGGCACCCCTTGGGGTGGGTTGCAACCCTCCAAGGATTGCAACCTCCCATACACCCCTAGGGAATTCCAATAATATACATATCCATATACATCTCATATTTAATGAATTTTGAGGAATTACAACAATCCCCCACATTCTTCAAATATTCATACAGGCATGTGAGAGAGATACCGTGAGCTAAAGCTGCATCGAAATAGGTAGCTTTCGCCTTGAACCTTTCCTAGTGAATGACAATCGGATTTACTTGGCAAACCAGTGACCCTTAGTCTTGAACTGTTCTGCCGTTGGTGTAAACCAAGACAATTGCCAACACACAGCTTTAATTCGACCATTTTCCCGTTCTACGGTTGTGTTCATTTTGGCCCTGAACAACGGTCCTGGATTCATCAAGTACTTTAGGGTAACCCGCCTTTAAAGGTTCCCATGGAAGCGGCCTAACTTCTTACTTGAAATAGGTGATCTGCTATGAAGAGGTAATCTGTCTTTACCCCCATTAGGACTCATCTCCTAATATAGTGATCATTAAAAGCCTTAGCTTATCCTAACCAATGACAGACAGCACACTCAGCGTCATTATCGGAATGGGAAAGAGTACGAAACTCTTCAGTGCTTGTTTTGAATTGCACAAAGTTTCTGTTGTCCCTTTTGAACCTAGATCTTGGGATCTCCAGTCAGCTAGGTTGGGTTTCCACAGTGATAATTCTTAGATTATAGGCTTCAAGCCCATTCCCCTCGATGACTTCTCTCAACTTGCTCTCGAGGTAAACCTTTAGTTAGTGGATCCGCAAGGTTTTCCTTCGACCTGACATAATCGATCGTTATTATGCCACTTGAGAGCAGTTGACGTATGGTATTATGTCTCCGACGTATGTGTCGAGACTTACCATTAACATTGTATTTTGGGCTCTCCCAATAGCCGATTGGCTATCACAATGTATGCTAATCGTTGGCACCGTTTGGCCCAACTAGGAATATCCTCCAGGAAGATCCAAAGCCATTCCGCTTCTTCCGCTATTTTGTCTAATGCTATGAACTCTGATTCCATAGTAGACCAGGCAATATATGTTTGCCCCGAGGATTTCCATGACACGGCTGCATTACCAAGTGTGAAAACAAATCCAATCGTAGATTTGGAATCCACTATATCAGATATCCAGCATCGCTGTATCCCTCTAGAACAGCAGAATATCTCTCGTAATGTAGCCCATATTTTGAAGTTTCTTATACCTCAAAACACTTACTATGGCTTTTCCAGTGGTTATGTCCTGGATTGCTAGTATATCTGCTAAGCCTATTCACAGCTTGAGCGATATCAGTTCGTGTGCAATTCATGAGATACATCAGACTTCTGATGACCTTGAGTACTCTAATTGCGATATGCTTAAGCCAGTATTCTTTGATAGAGGAAGATTTAGGTTAGCTACTCCCAAATCTTTCATATCAAATTTGCTGGTTAACACGTTTTTGGTAGACTGAATCTTTCATGATTACTACCAATTATCAGCATATCGTCTACATAGAGACACACAATGACATATCCTTTTTGAGTTGACTTGGTGTACACACACTTATCACACTCATTGGTTTTAAACCCACTTGACAACATCTCTTTGTCAATGTTCTCATGTCATTGTCTAGGTGCTTGTTTTAATCCGTACAAGAATTTTACAAGTTTGCACACCTTCTGTTCTTATCCAGGAACATTAAACCCTTCTGGTTGTTCCATGTAAGTCTCTTCAGCCAATTCACCATTCAAGAATGACGTCTTTACACCTTTTGATGTATTTCAAGACCAACTATAGCTGCTATGGCTATAAGCATTCTACTGATGTGACACGAATCACTGGTGAAAGTAAACAAGGCCTTCTTTCTGTCTATAATCTTTTATGACAAACCTCGCCTTGTACTTATCTATTGATCCATCCATTTTCATCTTTCCATTTGTAGCCCAGTGGCTTACAACCTGGTGGAAGATCAACCAACTCCCAAGTATGGTTCTGTAGGATTGAATCAATCTCACTGTTTATCGCCTCTTTCCACAGAGGTGCCTCTAAAGAAGACATTGCTTCTTTATAGCTTCGAGGCTCATTTTCTAACAAATATGTCAGAAAATCGGATATGACTCTTGGTCAACCTGATCACTGTCCTTGACAGTATCAACAGCTCTTTTTGAGAGACTCTCTTCTTTGTCTTTCCTTACAAGGAAATGTCTCTTCAAAAATATTGCATTCCTTGACTCAATCATCACATTCAGATTGATGTCAGGAATCTCATACTTGTGTACCAAGAATCGATACGCTCTACTGTTGCAAGCATATCCGAAGAATATACAGTCAACAGTTTTGGGTCCTATTCCACCTTCTTAGGTTTAGGAGCCATCACCTTGGCAATTGGCAAGACACCCCCACATTTTCAGATATTTGTAGGAGGTACATAACCTTTCCACAACTCATATGGTGTCTTGTCCAATCTTCTGTGAGGAAGCTTGTTCAGAACGTAGTTCGCGGAAAGCAGGGCTTTCCCCCACAAGTTCTGAGGTAAACCAGAACTAGTCAACATGGCATTCATCATTTCCTTCAACGTTTGGTCTTTGCACTCAACAATCCCATTTTGTTGAGGAGAATACGAGCAATGGTTTCGTGAATAATTCCGTGCACAGAACAATATTCACCGAATGATGAAACGTATTCACCACTTCTATCACTCCTGATTCTTTTGATTTCCTTGCCAAGTTGATTTGCAACTTCGTTCTCAGTGTATAAAGCTCTCAATAGCTTCAGCTATGCTCCTCAGCAAATACACTTAACTGAATCTTGTGCTTTAATCGATAAAAGTGACAAAGTACTTTTTACCGCCTCTTGTTTGCACAATATTCATGTCACATACGTCAATGTGAACAAGTTCCAAGGGTTCAGAACTTCGTTCTATGATGTTCTATGTATTTTTACTTCAACACATGCCTCACACTTATGTTGGCTATCAATGCAAATTTAGGTATAAGGTCCATGTTAATTAATGTATCATAATAACATGTCCTAACCTCCCATGCCATACATTTTGTGACTCAATAATATAAGCAGAAGTTTCAGCTTTATTAATAGCACAATTGACAGTCATTGAAAAGACCCTCAGCGAGGTATCATTTTCCTACATAGACATCATTTCTGGTCAATACAATCTTGTCAGAAACAAATACAAACCCGAGACCGAGTTCTTCCGAATATCTGGAACATGCAAACATTCTTATATGTAAGCTCCGTTCCGGATATCATTTTCAGAACTACTGTGCCTTGTCCAACCACTCTAGAGGTAGACGAGTTTCCCATTGTCAGATGATCGCCGCCATCGACCTTTCTAATACGAGGAAAACATCTTGCTATCAGCACATATATGACGAGTAGCCCCAGAGTCTACCCATCATTCTCTCGGATTCCCAACCAAGTTGGCTTCAGTTACCACTGTTGAGAGATTCATTTCTGAAATCTCATCAGTTAACTGCTCATCTTCAGTGACATAAGCCTCATATATCCTGCCATTGTCCTGAGATATCTTGTTTCTGCAGTCCCTTGTCATATGACCGTTCTTTTCACAGTTGTAGCACTTCCCATTGAACTTCTTGTTCGCTTGGGAAGAATCAGCTTCACTGTTCTTTCTTTTCTTGCTACCATTTACATCTTCAAAGATGTTGGCCTTAGACTCCATAGTCTTGTAGCTGGCCTTTCCGGACATCATGTTGTCCTGTTCGATTCTCAATCGAACTCCAAGGTCTTCAAGGCTCATCTGCTTCTTTCTGTGTTACAGATAGCTCCTGAAATCCTTCCATGATGGAGGCAACTTTTCGATTATGGTGGCAACTTGAAACGTCTCACAGAGTTTCATTCCTTCATCCAGTATTTCATGAATGATCTATTGTTGTTCACCCAACTGAGACATCACTGTCCTTGAAACTACCATCTTGTAGTCCAGGAACCTACCCACGACAAATTTCTTTTGTCCGGCATCTTCAGTTTTATACTTCTTCTCGAGAGATTCCCAGAGAATCTTCGCAGAAGTCATGCCTTGGTACAAATTGTACAGGGTATTGTCAAGACCACCCAAAAGGTAGTTCTTGCATAGGAAGTCTCCAGACAACCAAGTCTTTTATCGCTCTTCCTTGGCCAATTCAGATTCACCCTCCACAGGACCCGGAGGATCTTTGAGGAATTTAGCCAACTGGAGAGTTATCAGGTAGAACAGCATTTTGCTCTGCCACTGTTTAAAGTTTGCCCTACCAAACTTCTCCGGTTTTTCTCCATGAGAGACCGGTACTGTGATGTTTCCGCTAACCATATGTAACTGGAAACAACCAGAGTTTAATATGTCTTCAAAAGACAAATTGTACAACGACCAACAAATGATCTTGTCTCAAGTGATATACCAAATATCCACTTGTTGTTATATTGGACAATAGTACCAATAAACACAAGTCCTTGAATTTCCAACCAAGATTTCTTATGAAAAGTAAATAAAGGAATATCCTTTAACTACTTTCTCAATAGAACCTCTTAGCAGTTCAAACTCAGTATTTCACTTTTTCAATGGCACAATTAATACGATAAGTGTAGATATATAAATGTCAATCAAGATTGGATGGAATTACTTGTGCAACATTACACTTTAAATTCTCAACCAATTATGCAACAACCAAACAATTTCAACTTTATCACTATGTGTATGCTTGTGATAATTGAACAACCTAATAATAACTTGAATCTATACTACCAAGATTAATGTGTTAACAGTATATGACTAACCAAGTTAATATTATTTAAGTTTGCAGTTTCTAAGAATTACAGGACTATTTCGTTAGTGTCGCGTTCGTATATACGTTCGAACGAGACTGTCCAGTGCGTGTGCGTTCGTGTTGCGTTTGATAACGCGTTCGAACGAAGTGTTTCCAGAGAGTTCACGTTCGAGTAGAGTTTGATAATGCGTTCGAACAGAATGATTCCAGAGAGTTCACGTTCGTATAGCGTTCGTGAACGCGTTCGAACGGAATGATTCCAGAGAGTTTGCGTTCGAGTTGCGTTTATTACGCGTTCGAACGTTCTAAGGCAGAAGGCTTGCGTTCGAGTTGCGTTTGAAGACGCGTTCGAACGTTCTTACGAGAATTCAAATTTTTAGCCTTCGCGTGCGTTGGGCGTTCGAACGCCCTACGGGTTTTTCATGCACAGTTCGTATTTTCCAGAAAATATTCAAACCCTAACATGCAAATTACTATCTAATAACACGATCAATAAGTTCTTAAGATTGTTAGTATAATTTATGTCATTAAACAATAATATAACTTGCAATCAAACAGATCAAAACAACAAAATAGATCTAGATGCATGAAACCCTAAAACCAGAAAAACATTGAAAACAAACCAGAAAATGGAGATCACAGAATTGTCCAAGTCGAGATGATCTCTGTCCTTAAGAACTTATTGGCTCCGTCACAGGTGCTTTACGGATTCGTTTCGCCAACGTTCTCCCAGGATTACTTGGATTCTTCTTGTTCAAGGTGCACTCCTTAACAAGTATGCGAACTTGGAATCAATGGTGAATCTCTCTCAAAACAAGGAAAAAAATAATGCCTTTAAAGTTGGTGTATTTCTGTATATGTCTTTTTTCTATATCTAATATTGGAATTAAAGCCTTCTTATATAAGGCATGGAGGGGTGCCAATAGGGCACCCCTTGGGGTGGGTTGCAACCCTCCAAGGATTGCAACCTCCCATACACCCCTAGAGAATTCCAATAATATACATATCCATATACATCTCATATTTAATGAATTTTGAGGAATTTACAACAACATCATGATCAGCTACAGTTGACTTAAGGTGAGTGGTAGTGAAATCAATTGCTTCATCTAAAATATCTTCTCCTTGAATGGCTAAATACGCTGCCTCATACAAACTCAACATGCTTTGAATGTCATTTATCAAAGATGACTTGAATTTACCTTCATCATCTTTGAACTTCTCAAACACATCTAATCACATTCAAAAAATACAAAATGCTTATATAATTAGTTCATGATTTTGCAATCAGCAAATATAGTGTAAGATAAAATAATGTTGGAGAAATCACTTGATCCAAAAACTTAATTTAGGGGCGGTTTGCGGGACCTTAGGTAAGTTTTTAAAATGTGCCTCTATCAATAAAAAATATAAAATATAAAAGCTATATTATACAATGAAAAAGTTAAATTTTGTTACATTTAAGTTTAAGTAAAATTTTAGGACTTTAACTAATCTCTCTTAATCGATTCCCGTGAAAACCACTTTTGACTTAAGCCGAAGAAAATGGCCCAAACGACGAAAGACTAAATGTGAGCCAAGAAATGGGAAAATTGAAATAGAGGGCTTCAATGGCGTATTCAAAAATTTCAGTGGAGGTTAAATTTTTTTATACCAAAATAATATATAATGAATTTATACATATTTTTTGAAATTACAAGATGATCTCTATACTTTTAAAAATTATGAAATAACCTCTAATTTCTTAACTCATAAATTAACCCAAAATTTTCAGAATTATATTTTTATCCATAATTTCTAAAAATACCAATTTCCCTAAAAAATTGAAGTAAAAATTTATTTTTAAAATTATTTATTTTAAATCTATGTAGTATATTATATACTAAATTTCCGCTAATTTATTGTAGATTTAATCAATTTTTTAATTAAATTATTAAAAACCTAGTGATAAAACACAATATTTGTGCTTTGAACAATTATAAATAAAAAATAAATATAAAACAAATATATACAAAATAATTATATTTATATTAATATGTGAATATTTTATAAATAACAACTATACACGACGTGGTTTAGTAAAATAATCACTACAAATATATAAATAAATTAGAAGATCAATAATCAAACCTACGTATTTTTATTTTTATTTTTATTTAAATGGAATGGAACCCCTATTATTTTACAAATGGAAAAACACATAAATGAGTGAATTTAAAATGAAAAATAGTCAATTATCTATACACATACGAATTAAATATAATTATTTTAGATATGTTTAAGAAATAAGATTGATGCAAAAATGTATTAGAATTTTTTTAACTAATTTAGGCTTAGGCTTACATATTATATTAAAAAATACAACTCAAAAAATTAATAAATAATATTTTATGGGTGTTGTTTAATTATTTATATTTTTAATATATATATATATATATATAATATATATATATATATATATATATATATATATATATATATATATATAAATTAATATTAGTGGGTCCAGTGGGGCAGTTGCCCCACTAGGCACAACGTCGCTCCGCCACTTAAGGGCTTGACTCGGGTCCATGTTCAAAACTTAAGCTGATAGGTAAGAGACCAAAAATTATATTACAAACAAATCTTGGCAATTGCATACCACAAGAAATCTTGATTCCCTGCTGCCTAAGCAAACGAAAATGAAGAGAGACGGTATAGAGATCAACGCTATCACTGTCAAGGTCTTGAGATAATTTTTGTAATGCATCTTCTATTTCTTTCTCAAAGTGATAAGCCACACCCAAGCTTTGAACTTCATCGATCAACCTTAATTTATCAACAGGCTTATCTGCAGCAGCCATTATCATTCTCCTTTACGTCTTGTTTCAGTGTCTCGTGTTGTTCTTGAGTACTTGCAGTATCAATTGTCTGCAGACAGATATGCACAAACAATAACTTTTCAAGATAAAATAAGCTCAAGTTCCATGCGAGTTAACGAATGGAGTAATGAGATGTTTGTATAGTCCTATAATTTACCTTGAAAACAGCTGAAGAATCTGTGAGGAAATGGTTTCCCCATAAACTAGGATGAAAATCTGCAGTGTGACGAAAAGTTTTCTCAGTTGACATTTTTGTGTGAATTTTGGAGTTTCAGAAACTTTGAAAACACACTTGTGTTGGATTCATACAATTTCTATCTCTACTGCTTGACCCTTTATATTCTAATAAAATTTATCAATAATATTTTTTTCTAATATTTTAAAATGTTCTATAGCAGCATTTTTTTTAAAATACTACAGCAACTAATTCACACACACACAGAAATAAATAAAGAGAGTTAGGATCCAATAACAACTATGATATAGATAATGAGTGAAGTAAATGTATGATTATTTAATTTAAAAAACCGATGCTATTCTTGGATTCTTCTTGATTTTGAATGATCTGATCCACCATTTGAATCATACATGTTGCCATTAATGATCCTGATCCACCACTTGAATCATACACGTTGCCATTATTGATTTAATGGCCATGGTCCACTATTTGAATCATACATGTGGAATTTGCCATTATGATCCCTTATTGTGTGCACTGAATTATTGACTCTGCATTGGGAATATCACTTTGAATTATTCCATTGTGCACTTTTAATTATTGATTCTGCACTAGAAATTGAACTCTGAATTATTGTTTGTAGTGAAGAAAATTACAATATGATCCGATCATGATATGTAATGAAGATTCTCCGAGAAAAGATTGTGAGGTGGGGGAATGTAGATAGTACTCGACTCGATCACATTGAATAACATTTTTGAGATGCTTTGAAAGTTGTATGAGACGAACTTGATGAAGTATAGTCAGTATGGGTGCAACCCGATGACTCTGAAATCTAAATTTGGAAGAGTACCAATTATGAATGAAGATGAAATCATGACCGGCCAGTGTGAGAGCAACATGACGTCTGTCATACATGTGGAGAAGTGCCTTTAGAAAGTTAATGATGAAAGAGATAAACAACGGTTCACAGTGATCCTTGGCCTTGCCAGTCGCCATAGGCTGGTGCAGTGGCAGAGCAGCAGCCACCATAGGCCGCCAGAGGTCGGTGCAGTGATAGGGGAACAAACTAATTTGATTGTTTGAGAAGGTGGTTGTAATGGTGACTAAGACTTGTAATGATGATTCAGTAACATGAGCTGACGTCAAGATCGGTTGTAATAGTGGTTGGAGAACCTATAGAAAGGGATATAAGCCACATTAAAAGAGGTAATTAACTTTTACATTTTCTTACACTTGTAATTTGAGAGAAAAAACTTGTAAAGCGAACTAAGTGATAGAAATAGAAAGTGAGTCATGCTCGACCACATTGTAAACCCCAAGAGTTATTTGCTATAAATCGTGTAATTCTTTTGTTAGGTACTTGATTACATCCAAGAAGTACTTGCAGTTACTTGAGGTTATCGCAGTATAGTTGGGGTAGAGATGGTTACAAAGAACTGATTTAGCAGCAACTTATTGAAAAGATAATTATTGAATTGATAATGTAAAATAAAAACTATGGAAAATATATTGAAGAATATCAGTAGAGATAAGAAGCAAAGCGTCATGAATTCCTCTTGTATCAACTCTCTATATTCAGTTATTGATTCCTTTTTATTACACAATTGAAGGTTTCACATCCCAAACCAACAATCAGAATATATTCAATTCTACACCTATTAAATTCTAAGGTAATCGATGATTTACTTTCTCTATATTAACAACACACAAAGTCATCGTTACGACCTATCTAACGTCGACAATATACCCTCAGGAAATACTGCAGCAGAAGACCAACTCATAAAATAACTTTACCAGTCACAACTAGGTTCCCCAATCACACATAGAAAAAGCATGAATGAATCTATATGCAAGTTGAATAAACACAGTTTCTGGATTCATAAATCTTAGAATAATAAAGAATAATAAACATCAATTGTATTAAACGATTAAGAGTATTTATGAATCAACAACATGAACATAAAAACTCAAATACATGAGTTCATCCTTAGTTTTTCCTAGGAGATTAGTTCTCCATGTAGAAAAGAGATATAGCTTGGATAGATCGGAGAGACGTCATGTCGGCTTGAAGTTCTTTGTCATTCTCTCTCGAAATTATATTTGTAGCTTTTTGATGTGTGTTTCTCTCTTGATTCTCTTTATTTTCTCATCTTTTCTCCTCTTTTAGGGTTTTGGACGAAGTTGGGTTTATATAGGGAAGCCCTAGAGTCCATATATACGTAAAACACGATCAAAATAAGCTTCTAGGACTGTTCTGGGGCACCACGGCACCAAACTTGCTGGATTTTGTATGGAATGAAATTACTGGGGTGCGTCGCGAAGCCCATGAGTGGCACGTCGCGACGCGTGGCATGTTTTGCTTTCTTCATTTTCGCTCTTCCCACATGCTTCCGATGCGTCCATATGGTCCTGAAATATGTACAATTGCTCCAATCCTCATACTTCATTACTCCTAATAACAAAGCACAAAATAAACTCTAATTAAGATTAAATACATGATAAACAAGCCGAGTTAGCGATGTTCAAAGTACACTTTAATGCACTTATCACAACCCCAACCAACTTATTGCTAATCCCTATCATTTCAAGCCCAAAATAAAATAAGAACTAAATAAATAAATAAAAACTATCTAAGCCACTTTGGTAGGGATCACGATTGCATTTAGCGTATGTAATAAGCTTTTAAACCGCTAGGCGGCCCTAGTGGACGAGTTACAGTCTCATGAGGGCTTACAGCAACGATACCCACAAACGTCATTCAAAACACATACATTCATACAAATTGAAGATAATAAAATGAAACAGTCCCAATAGTTACACATATTATTGTCCCAACAAATGTCTAGCAATGAAATCAGAGAACTTTCAAAGTACTCAACGTAACTCAAATTCAAGTCTTTGAATAAATCATCTAAGCCAGACTCACAGTGTGTGTGTGTAAAGGTTCATTCACAACTTGATTCCTAGGTAAGCCAACTCAATGATTTCGTTTAAAAATTGGAATCCCATCAAAACAACCTAGATATCTCAATTATGCTATGTAATTGCCTCTCTGTGCTCAGTATGGTATGATGATTTTTTTTCGTTTCTTTGTCTCTTTTTTTCAACTTTTTTTTAACACACATACACTTTAAGGTAGCATTTCTCCTCATGGTGGTCCTACCACTCGCCCATGGGTAGCTTCACGCTTATCGGTTATAGATGGTTTAATTTCTTTCTTTTGAGACTTTCAATTTTTATTTTTAACCATTCCATACATCATAACACTGGCAAATCAGGATAGACATATAAGTAAACGGTCATTAATCGACATGCAATTTCTTCAACTAGTCACTTTGCCAATTGCCTAGGTTCTTACTGCTAAAAACCTATAGTTAAGTGCTTACGAGTCTAACCTAGATCAACTACTCAAGTCATCAGATAAAAATACATTAAAGAACTTTTCGTTTCTAAGATTTCACCCTAAAGCAAACAATATCATCATTGGACTTATGCTTTACTATTAAGAACTAAAAACTAATTTTTTTTTTGTTTTTTTTTAATAATAACAGGTATTATCATGTATGCATAATAACAGATATTATCATGTTCATGCATATACCCCCACACTTAAAACTTGCGTTGTCCTCAATGTAAGATAAATATAAAGAAAAAAGATTAAGGAACAACACTACCAAACATGGAGTTTATCAGGCTCATACTGGTGAGACTTTGGTTGTGTGGTTGTGTAGGTTACGCTAACACCTGCATAAAAAACTCATGCAAATAATAAACATGCAATTAGCACACAATAAATAAAACTGAAATAAATGAAATAAATAAAGTAAATAAAATAAAATAAAGTGAAATAAATGCATATGCAAGGGTTGCATTCCCGCTAGCGCTAAGTTTAACGTCTTGAGCCAGACGCAATCACCCAAGTTGTCATGGTGGCTTCCATGTAGCGAACTGATTAAGGCATGAGAAGGAATCTTTATCTAGCTGCGGCAGTTTATTTATGGATCCCCCAGGATCTGGAGACTGTTGAAATTTGAGACTGCTCATATGGAAAAGTTGGTTCCACCTCATTTTTAACTTCCCAGGTATCATCTTCAAGTGAACACTAACTCTCATTTTTCTCTTCTTACGGTTCTTTGGGATCAGGTCCAGCTTGGGAGGGTTAGAGTCATATTGTGCAGAAGCCGTCTCCAGTAAGACTGTGTCTAGTATGTATGTTTAGTGGCCCTCGTCATCTTCTTGTGGTTGTTTCTCAACATGGAAAATGTTCACCTCTAGTGTCATATTCCAAAATGTTAACTTCATGAGACCATTCCTACAATTGATAAGAGCATTAGCTGTAGTAAGAAAAGGTTTACCTAAGATTAGAGGGATTTTTGACTCAGTGTCAACAACAGATTGTGTATCTAAAATCAGAAAATCAACAGGGTAGTAGAATTTATCAATTTGAAGTAAAACATCTTCAACTACTACCCGTGGTGTTCTACTAGAGCGGTCAGCTAACTGTAAAACCACTGATGTAGATTTAATCTCTCCAAGCCCTAACTGCTTATAGATCGAATATGGCATGAGATAAACACTAGCACCTAAATCTAATAACGCTTGACCAAACTCATATGTGCCAATGTGGCAAGTGATAGTGGGACATCTGGATCTTTGTACTTTGGTGGAGTCTTCTGTTCAATTACTGCACTAGCCTGCTCTGTTAAAAATGCAGTCTTTTTCATATTACACTTCCTCTTCATAGTGCATAGATCCTTCAAAACCTTCGCATAAGTGAGAACATATTTTATCACATGTAACAAATGAAGGTTGATTTTTACCCGCTTTAAATGTTCTAGGATCTCACCATTTGGGTCTGGATCTCTCGCCGTGGGCCTATGTGCCTGAAGAAAGGGTACTCTAACTGGGAAATGCGTCTCTTGATCTTCATGAGGAGTATTTGGACTACTATCCTTGGGGTAACCTATAATGTTGGGGGTGCCATGCATCCCTATCTCTTTACCACTCCTAGTGAATATGACATTAACACCATTTACATTAGTCGCTTCATGATCAGCCTATGCCATGTGTTGCCTTTGTTGATTTGGTCGAGCCTGAGATGGGAATTTTCCTTGTTCTTGCACACTCATGACATTAGTCAATTTGGAGACTTAACTCTTAATCTCCTTATTATCTTCAACGACCTGAGCTATCAATGAGTCAAATTTTTGATTGGTTTTTCTCTAGGCCTCTATAAATGCATATACAGTGTCCTCTAAAGAATTTCGAGGAATGGCAGGTGTGTGATATTGTGGGGCACTGTAACTTCTAGACTGTGATGTTTGGCTGGGCTGTTGAGACTCCTGTCTCCAACTTAAATTTGGGTGGTTCCTCCAACCAGGATTATAAGTGTCGGAATAAGGTGTGTAAGGCTTCTTGAATATCCATAAGGTATTGTATTGTTCCTTATATGTTCCCCTCATCTCACCATTTAAAAGACACTCTTGGGCCAGATGGTCACTCCATTTGCACACAAAACATACCTCGTGAGGTTATAGCTGGGCCACTGCAAGCATAGTCCTACCATATTTGGATATTAAGGTCCATGAATTGGCGCTCTCTAAGGGTTAAACCGTCATAAAAATATCTCACTAAGCGCCAACTCTCATACCCATAGTGAGGAAAACTAGCTAACATCTCCTTAAACCTCTCCCAAGTCTGATAAAGAGTTTCACTGTCTTTCTAGGAGAAGGTATAGATTTATTTTTTCAAGGCATTCGTCTTATGGTGTGAGAAGTATTTGTTAAAGAATGTCTGTGTCATCTCACTCCATGATCCTATTAACATAGGTCTTAGGGAATACAACCTGCTTTTAGCTCTATCTTTAAGGGCAAAAGGGAATAACTTAAGTCTAATTATGTCTGTGGTTCCGAACCGGTCATGGAAAGTCGCTACAACCTCTTCAAACTCTCTAATGTGCACATAATGGTTCTCTTTCTCCAAACCATGAAAGGTTGGGAGATACTATATCATTCCAGGGTTAAAGTCTATATGTGGTGCATTAGGAGGAAACATGATGCATGATGGTGTAGTTGTGCGAGTGGGATGTAGGTACTCTTTAAGAGTCATCCCAGGTGGTCTCTCGTACTCACTCATAATATATGCGCTAGACGTGGAAGGTGTGGCAAAGAGATTGTCAAACAAACTCTCTGAGTCTAAATTTTCCTCTTCAATCCTAACAAATCTACTAAACTTATCCCTACGTCTAGACATGCAAATTAAACACAAATAAAACGAGAAACAAAAATAA
This sequence comes from Zanthoxylum bungeanum, assembly GCA_019454045.1. NCBI lineage: Eukaryota > Viridiplantae > Streptophyta > Magnoliopsida > Sapindales > Rutaceae > Zanthoxylum > Zanthoxylum bungeanum. The sequence continues at coordinate 18,630 of SKCR01032105.1, read as the reverse complement.
AATAAAAAAAAAAGAATAAACTAAAAAGAAATAATTAAAAAGAAATAAAAAATGAAAGTTAAAACTGAAATAAAATAAATAAAATAAAAATAAAAAGTAAAATAGAACGAAGTTGCCGCTTTGCAGTTGACTAAGCAAACATGCTCATTCAGATTGTAAACCGCTTCCCCGGCAATGGCGCCAAATTTTGATTACGCGCAAAAAGTACTTGCGGTTATCGTAATATAGTTGGGGTGTCGATTCCTCAGAGAGATGGATACAAAGAACTGATTTACTTAAACAAAACATTAGCAGCAACTTATTGAAAAGATAATTATTGAATTGATAATGTAAAATAAAAACTATAGAAAATATATTGAAGAATATCAGTAGAGATAAACATCAAAGCGTTAGGAATTCCTCCTGTATCAATTCTCTATATTCAGTTATTGATTCATTTTTATTACACAATTGAAGGTTTCACATCCTAAACCAATAATCGGAAGATTTTCAATTCTACACCTATTAAATTCTAAGGTAATCGATGATTTACTTTCTCTATATTAACAATACTTTCTCTATATTAACAGCACACAAAGTTATCATTACGACCTATCTAACTTCGACAATATACCCTCTGGCAATACCGCAGAAGAAGATCAACTTATAAAATATTTACCAGTCACAACTGGATTCCCCAATCACAAATAGAAAAAACATGATTGAATCTATATGCAACTTGAATAAATACAGTTTCTGGATTCATAAATCGTAGAATAATAAAGAATAATAAACATCAATTGTATTAAATGATTAAGAGTACTTAGGAATCAACAACATGAATATAAAAACTTAAATACAAGAGTTCATCCTTAGCTTTACCTATGAGATTAGTTCTACATGCAGAAGAGAGATATAGCCTGGATAGATCGGAGAGACGTCATGTCAGCTTGAAGTTCTTCATCCTTCTCTCTCGAAATTATGTTTGTGGCTCTTTGATGTGTGTTTATCTATTGTTTCTCTATGTTTTTCTTTGCTTTTCTCCTCCTTTAGGGTTTTGGACGAAGTTGAATTATATAGGGAAGCCCTGGAGTCCATATATGCGTAAAACATGACCATAACAAGCTTCTGGGACTGTTCCGGGGCGCTACGACGTTGACAAATGGCACTGCGGTGCCAAACTTTCTGGCTTTTGTATGGAATGCAGTTACTAGGGTGCGTCGCGATGCCCATGAAAGGCTCATCGCGACGCGTGACATGTTTTGTTGGATTTTGCTTTCTTCATTTTCGCTCTTTCCGCATGCTTCCAATGCGTCCGTATGGTCCCAAAACATGTACAATTGCTCCAAACTTCATACTCTATTGCTCCTAATAAAAAAACACAAAAGAAACTCTAATTAAGATTAAATACATGATAAACAAGCTGAGTTAGCGATGTTCAAAGTACACTTTCATGCACTTATCACAACCCCCAACCAGCTTATTGCTAGTCCCTAGCAATTCAGGCGTAAAATAAAATAAAAACTAAATAAATGAATAAAAACTATCTAAGCCACTTTCGTAGAGATCACGATTGCATTTAGCGTTTGTAATAAGACTTTAAACCCCTAGGCGGCCATAGTGGACTAGTTCTAGTCTCGTGATGGCTTACAGCGACGATACCCACAAACGTCATTCAAAACACATACATCATGAAAATTGAAGATAAAAAAATTAAATAGTCCCAATATTTACACATATTTTTGTCCTCAACGAATGTCTAGCAATAAAATAAGAGAACTTTCAAAGTACTCAACGTACGCAAATCTAAGTCTTTTAATAAATCATCTAAGCTAGACTCACAGTGTGTGTGTGTGTGTGTGTGTGTGTGTGTAAGGGTTCATTCACAGCTTGATTCCTAGGTAAGCCAACTCAATGATTTCGTTTAAAAATTGGGATCCGATGGGTCAAACCAACCTACATATCTTAATTATGCGACATGCTGCCCCTGCTCCTAGTTAACCAGTTTGCACAGCCAATGAACTTCAGTTTATAACTTGAATTTCTGAAATCGAAATTGAGATCCGTAAAAATAAAAATAAACTAGATACATTAAGAACCATTTTATTAAAATTTCAACTTCAGATTCATTCCCAATTAATTATAGCGAATTTTCAAATTTGGATATCGAACAGTGAATTTTCTGACAATTAGTATAAAATAAGTTTCTGCTACTGCACTTACATAACTCCAAACCTAAGCCCGTAAAATTCTTAGATAACATAAATATCTCCAATACTCAAGTAGATTATGTGTCCATGCATTGCATATTCTTTCATGTCGTATGAAAATATTCTGAGAAGAAACTAACAGTTGCTTTGACTATAAATCAACGTCAAGGTACTCGAAGGTCACCCACGCCTTGTACCGCCCCTCGATTTGCCATAGCACTGTGAGTGAAGTACTTGTTTTCATAATTTACTTATTTCAGTTATTTCCTAATAATTTCAAAGTTTTACGAGTTACATATGATATTTAGTTCTTTATTACTTTCATGCTATTGAAAAGAAAAACATGAGATATTTAAGAGATTTGAGATTCTTAGCACAAATTTTTTTATGAGATCATTGTCAAAAGTGTTTTGAGAAATGTTATTGATTCCGATACATATGATTTTTATTTTGATTCTGGAATTATGGAATTGACGGATACAGTAGACATGTGCACATGTAGTTTATATTGTCATGAGTTCAGAAAGTAGTTTTTATGCCATGATGATTTGATACAGAATTATTAATATTGTTTTCTTATTTTATCGTTCAACTCACTGAGTTCACTAGGACTCCCTCCCCTCTCTAGTTTTGATGGATCCTTCTGTTGGAGTAAACGCGTCAGAAGGCGCGGTGGAAGGGGGGAAATGATTTTAAATATTTAATATTTTTAATTCGCTCAAAGTAGTTTAAATATATTATTTATTAACAAGTAATAACATAATATATTTCGTAACACAACGAATTATTTTACGAAAATATTTTTCTTCTTAATTTAAATTCCAATTCCTTCACTTTTCTTCTTCCTTGGTGTTGTTGTTTTGTTTTTAACCCTAACCCATTTTTTCTTTTGTTCTCAACATACGAGAAATTGGTTAAAACTTATAAAATGGAAATAAGTTCCATTTATATAGCATTTTTCACTTGGCTGAAAATTAGGCCAATTTTTCAACAAAAATAATAAATTTTTGTGGCTATAATTTTGAAACAATTTGATCTTATCCAAATTAATTAATTATTTTGATATTTTTATTAATAAATACATGTGTCAAAAACACATGGAATAGCCAATAAGAATTAGCCAAAAATCAAGAATATTCATGTAATATTCTTAATTAAAATAAATAAATTAACAAATAAATAAATTAATTTAATTATTAAAAAAAAGAAAAAATAAGTTATGGAAAAATATTCCAAGAATATTCTTCCAATTTATAATTATTAATAATTAATTAATTAATAATTAATTAATTAATAATAATAAAACAAGTGTCAAAATCTAATTGGTCAATAATGTGTATCTAATCAAAGTTATGTATCGTATACAAATACACATTATTTAATATACATGTGTAAATTATGAATAATCCGAATTATCCATAATTAATTGCTCAAGTGCTCAACGAGTATATTTTATATTATGAGACTCTCTAGGTTCAAGTTTATCTGTCACGGAAACCATTTCCATGTTCGTAATTTGTCCACTCATAAATTACGACGACCACAGATAATCGAGTTGAACCATCCAAGTCGAAGTCATTGCATATATGTAATCCCTCTGTCATAGGTAATCCGAATTGTTCCGGAGATATAGATAAAACGTCAAATCTCCGCTATGAACAATTCATGTGTTGCGACATATTTATGATTCTTAAATAAATATTCGGAACTCGTTTCCGAATCATACCTCGGCCAAGGATTTCAAAGAATCACAAATTGGATACCTAAATCCCGTACACGGAACTAACAAACCACTCTAGATACATCAAATGATATTGTGAGTATCAGCCCATACCCGACGAAAAGGCGGAGGTCTGATCTTAAAAGATTGTTGACATGACTGACATCAAAGTATGGAGGATATCTCACATATCCACAGTGGTATCTCAAGTCAAAGGAGTTAATATGCTATTCGACTCGTAAAGATTCCTATTGACGTTGGTGTATCATCTATCATGAATCTTTGAATGAGTTGTTCAATATTTATCCAATAAATACCTACGTGTTTATATGAGTCTCATAAGACTTATGGATTACTAAGATAAACCATTAAAATAATTCTAATATACAACACGTACCGGTCTCACAGGTTTACTAACTGACCAGTTATGTAAACTTTGACTAGGAAAAAATTTAAGAATGAACTGTATTGTGACAGTTCTCAGTGACAATTACGGCGCTTTTGTAATAACGTCACAACTATTCATTCTAAGGTCATTTTATGTCTTTACTAAATAAAAGGTATATTGATGAAAATTACTAAATTTTATTGATAATAAAATTTAAATGTACATTGTATTTACAATAAGTACAACAAAATTTGGCGCGCCGAGCACCAACTCTAACACCTTCAACTGCTGAGCCACAATTATCTTTTGGAGACATGAATCAGGGATAAGAGTAGCACTACATTCACTAGTTGTATTGGTCCGTCATGTCAAGCCTACTTTCATATAGAATGTAGTTTCTTTTTGGTTTCTTTTGGTGTATGACAATTACATGATTGCTGACGTGTCTGTAAAATATTAACTAGATTATATATATTTTTCATGTGGGTCATCAATTCAGTCGATTCCATGAATTGTGTGTGTATGCATATAGATGTGATGATTAGTTATCAGGACATGAAGTTGGTTTTTCTTTAGTAACAGACAGTGGCTTAGGTGACAATGGAATCTATTACCTGCCGGTAACCTTCCCGAATTGGGGATGTTACACCAATCCACCCCAATCATGTGGCTAGGATCAACCCAAAACCGAGGTGGTTTAAATCAACTTAATCCATGTGTTCACCATACATGACTTACATGAACTATCTATTACGTGCTTTTACCATTCTTTCTAACATAATTTAAACTATATCTGACTAGTACTATACCGTACATACATAGTTAATCTCATCATTTTCTATAAACATGCATGACTATATCTTGATAATACATACCTTATTAACATACAATCACATAATATAACATAATCTCAAGCTCAACTAGTGGGCTCTGACACTGTAAATCTATTGACTGGATCCTAATAACTGCAGTTGCTCATCCATTAACAGAAACACAAAGTCTACTACATATTTTCTATAGTTAATCACATTCATTATCAGTAACATAAATCGTATTACACATTCCAAACAACTGATTTTATTAATCATCAGAATCGAAAACCATAATAAAACTCTCAAACAATTAATATCTTCCATCATCAAAACCGGCAAACATAATACAAATCCTAAACAGTCAATATTATCCATCATCAGAAACGGGAAACATAATGAAAGCACTTTAAGCTCATCTTTCGAAAATACATCGAACAACTAACCAAGCGTCTAATGTCTGAGCCTCGTGCCCTGACCATACACTGTCCAAAATAAGCTAATGTCGACAGATGGTAATAGATCAGTCAATTTTCATATGGAAGAGACCCTATATAAGTGCTACGATATGTCAAAATCATAAAAAAACAAATAAAAACATAGTACGAGCATAATGGTAGAAATATATCATATCATACCTCATCAAAAGCTCATATCATATCATAAGCAAAATCAAATACATTTAAAATACATCTTTTTCAAAAGTAAATCCTTTTGAAAATAAACTTTTCCAAAATAATTTTCAGGAAACTATAAAATAAAGGCATCTAAAACATATTGTGAAACTAATCTCTGTAAAAGAAAACAAATTCCAAAATCAATGTTAGCAAAAATCTGTATCAAACATCCAGGAACTAACTCAACCGGATGAACATATCAAGCGTCCAATGCATGGGTCGCGCGTAGAGATTAGGCAATAAATGAAATAGGACCATGTCGATAAAGTAGCGGGACAGTCATTTTCAGATGGTCATAACCTCATAACAAGCGTCACAAAGGTTTCAAAAACTATAAAATATCATACAAACTATATGATGGAAACATATCATATTATATCCAATCAAAATCAAAGTCATTCGAAATCGTTTTATTAAAACACTTCATATATATAAACGAAAGTATCAGTAAAATCAAAAAGTATCATAAAATGAGAATATCATTAAAAACATAAAACAAAGTATCAATTCACATATCATGCATATCACGTAACACATTTCAAATCCATCAACCAATTAAAAACATTTCAAAAATTACAAAATGATAACACGACATCACACATACTTGTTCAAGAGATAGTCGATAGTCATATTGACATATTTACACAAATATATTTATGTACATGTATTCGCAACCTATGAAAAATAACTTGAACACAAAAATACAATATAATCGTATTACACATCAATCTACAGATATTTCTATATGCATATCAGGATGTAAAAATATATATTCAGACACATATATACACATACATATATTTACACACGTCTTTCTAATGAGAAAACAACAACCAATATATTGGTATTCATCGCATAAAGTACTTACTTAGTCTCGCGAACACTTCTGATCCTAGTTAAATCTGTCAAGACAAACGGTGGAAAATGATAAGAATCGTCGTTATGTGGAATTCTTATTTTATTATAATAAACTCCCGGTCTTAGGCTCACGACAGTGGCAGTTTTGTCCTTCAAGAAATTCGGCCATCTTGGTCCTCCAAGCTCCAAGCTTTTGTGTTGTGATTCCAGGCTCACGTGTGCGGTTCCCTATCACCTTCGCAAGACCCCGAATGTGTGCTAGCACTTGGTAATTTTTGGCACAAAAATCACCCTTGCACTACTTCTTCATTCTCGACATTTTGGGCAGAAAAGGGAGAAGAACAGCAGCCCCTTGGGCGAGAGAGAGAGGAGAAGAAATGGAGATAGATGTGTTGGTTGGTAAAAATGTGTATCTAATACATTTTTATCAAATCCAAAAATTGTAAAAACCTTTTTCCAAAAAGCCAATCACAATTTTGGAGCCAAAAGCAATTAATGCTTTCCAACCACTTCCATCAATCACAAGTGACATGTTTCCTAATTTAAGTACACACCTGAAGGGTAGTTCCTAAACTTAGGTATCTACGGTTAAAACAGCGACTTTCGTCCCATTTTCAATTCGCAGATTGATCTCAACTGAAATCAGTATCCTGCTCATATCAGATTCTGCACATCAATACATATTTATGTACCACATCCAGTATCTAAAATCCAATTTTAATACTAGTTGCAAATATATATTTATGACAAACATATTTGAAGTCAGAGCCTTGCCCGTCTTCAATTCCTTCATGTCTGCTTCGTCCAAACGGCAGTCACGCTTCCGCGATCCCGTTTGCCACATTTTAGGCAGACATCTTGGGATATGTCATTTATCTTCCCAGAAGACTATAATGATTTTGCCTTTGCCCTTTTCCACATTCCAGAAGCCTTTGGCCAAGCATTGGCCTTCTAGAATATCAAAGTAAGATGCGCTTTGCGCTTCTTGCCTTATTGCAAACTTTGGCTTTGTCTCTTCGAGAATAGCCATTAACTCTCAAAGAGTTTTCTATTGCAATTTGTTCTTATAAGATCTAAGAATAGATCTATGAAGATCCTTCAATTTCAACATCATACTATAAGGATCTAATCCTTAGTTCTGAATAAGAAATTAATGAGTCTATTTGGCAAGCTTAATGGATTAAGCACTAAAGTTATCATCACATGAATATTCCAAATATCATGTTCTACTATTTGCTCAACTCCGGGGCTTTGGCATAAGATGTTATTTTATCAAATAAAGTAACTTCTTAGTTTCCAGGACTATCCTGAAATTTTATTCCCAATTTGAAAATTAAAGTCGTTTAAATACATTTTCACCCATGATTAAGTTTTAAACATTAATCTTTCAATTTATCTTGATTCCAATAGTCTAACTATCAAATCAACGATTTTAGGTACCATTTATTAGAATGATTACTATAGTCTAACTATATAATCAACTATAATTTAATAGATTAAATTCAATTATATTGATTACTATAATCCAATTATAAAATCAACTATTAATTGAAATAGTTTGAATACAGTCCAACTGTTTTATTAAAACAACATTAAATATTAGTCCAACTAATAAATAATTTATTTGACGTAATATTTGAATGAGCGCGTATGGCAAGTAACTAAACGAATATTGCAAATTTAATACTTGCCTCCCACTATTTTTCGGTGAGCCTCTAACCCTCTGTGGAGTACTCGGGAAACCTTGTTTCCTAGTGGGTTAGGATCCCGTTAAATAACACACAATCTTGACTTTGGCCAACAAATTGTATGATAATTAACTAGGTAGATCTGTAAGATCAATTGGATCCCATCCAATTCCTAGATCCAGTAGGTGGACATCCAAGTCCGAAACATATATCCTATATATGCCAATATATCCAATATATTGCCTAACCTTTTTCCTCTGAATCAACTAAGCCTTGGCTTTGGCACAACAAACTTAGTAATCCCAGTTAAGCGGAACCCATTGACCATGGAAAGCTTCGTAATCAATGTCGATGGACAAGAAGTGATCTTGACTTTGGCCAACAAATTACAACTTGGACAAGACACCGATATGGAACAAAGCCTTCGTGATTCAAACACATCCTCGACGGACAAAGGCCTTGACTTTGGCCAACAAACCAATGCTAGTCTTGGATCTTGAGTAAGAATCACTCAATGGAAGGAAGAACGCTTAATATTATTTGAGGGTTTTTTCGCGTGCAAATTGGCAACCAATTTATTATCTTTGTTAAGGTCTCATCATCATACACCCTTAAACATGCATTCTAAACACATAATAAGGCGCGTAAAAATAAATAATAATGATATGCAGATGGATACTTTAACATATTGTTCCTAGAACAAATCTCTCCATTTCCTTTCTCCCGCTAGCACAAGTATTACTTCTACCCGTTTCATAACATTTCTAAAGAAACCTCATTTACATTGAGGGGAATAGGTGAGAAGAGAAATACATAGAGTAAGGAGGTAATAGGCTGGACACGCTGGTCCAATTAATAAATTCTAAATTTATTACAACAATTTCCAAAATTGCCACACCCATCTAATATCCATCTGATATACATTTTTCATGCATCGCAACCATGTATTCACACAAACATGTTATCAATCAATCTAATCCAATTAATTAATCTGATATTAGTGACCATCCAATGTTCAAACAACGATTTGATTTTGCGCGAGTCCAACTCGTTTTGCGAATAAGTACTCAAAGTACGAATTCTTGAATTAAATTAAACTACAACATTAAATCCAATTTAATTTGTATTTAACACTAATTCATTTATTTAATTCCAAATTAAATATTACACTTTATTAATAAACCTTTACGACTTAGATTCCAAATCTAATCGTTACGGGTCTCAAAGCCCGATTAACATCCAATGTTAATTTAATTAAAGTCCAATGGGCTTTCAATTAATTTCTTAAGGCATGGACTTTTGGTCAACTTGGGTCAAACCCAAAGACTAAAGCCCATTTAAAGGAATCACCCCATAAGCCTAGAAATCAATTTAGGCCCAATTAAAATATTAAAGGTCCATTAGTCGCATTTGGACTTTATGGAAACGGTTTTGGGCCCAATTGGATCCAACCAATTTGCCTAAACCAATCTTGGTACAACCAAGCCCATTAAGCCCAATAACAACTTTTCAAGCCCAAATCCAATTTAAGCCCAACATAATTAAATTCCAAAATTCCAATTTCACAATTTAATTACTCAAAGTGTAATGCCATAATTAATTACCCAAATCAATTAGCCTAATTAATTATGCTCATTATCAACAATTAGTGTCCAACACAATTGATCAAAAATCAAACCCATTTCATGCTTTCTTTGTCTCGGCAATTAGGGTATTTTATGTCCAATTTTAAATCCAATCCAATTGAATCTTAAATCAACATTACCCAATTGTTTCAAGTCATCCAATGATTAAAATCAAAAAATACCAAGACATTTAGGGCATTATACCATTCGGCCAAGCCAATATATTGGGCAAAAATTGATCCAATCAAATTTTAATGAAATTGATCCAATCAAACTTCAATTAAACATCATTTAAGCATACTCAATCAAACAATTTCATCAAATCATGCTCAAATATAATTTACCCAATTTTAACCCTAAGTTCAAGTTTCATGCACAACTTCGCTCTGATACCATTTTTGGGAAAATCTACGGTCCCGAGGATCGAATAAAGCAAGAAACATAAGTGCAAATACAACAAATAAGTTACGGAATACTCACAATGATCGGTTGAGCGATGCGAAGAACAACAAAACTTCAAGCTCTCCTCCTCCAAGGCTCACGGCAGTGGCAGTTTTGTCCTTCAAGAAATTCGGCCATCTTGGTCCTCCAAGCTCCAAGCTTTTGTGTTGTGATTCCAAGCTCACGTGTGCGGTTCCCTATCACCTTCGCAAGACCCCGAATGTGTGCTAGCACTTGGTAATTTTTGCCACAAAAATCACCCTTGCACCACTTCTTCATTCTCGGCATTTTGGGCAGAAAATGGAGAAGAACAGCAGCCCCTTGGGCGAGAGAGAGAGAGAGAGGAGAAGAAATGGAGAGAGATGTGTTGGTTGGTAAAAATGTGTATCTAATACACTTTTATCAAATCCAAAAATTGTAAAAACGTTTTTCCAAAAAGTCAATCACAATTTTGGAGCCAAAAGCAATTAATGCTTTCCAACCACTTCCATCAATCACAAGTGACATGTTGTCAATCACTCAAAGTGACTTGACATCACATCAATCAAAGTGACTAATGATTTGACGCTAGATGTGACTTGTGGGCCGCACTTTGATTCGCAATGCGAGTGCGCCCGCAAACACTCTTGGGCTCGGGTTCGCTAATTCCAAATTAACGAATTTTCCGTTGCGACGAAATTAAATCTAATTTAATTAAATAACTTTGCCTAGCAAAATTACTATTCACATCGCTAACGAATTAATTCTAAATTAACTCGTTCGCCAAAATTAAAATCTAATTTTAATTCCGCATCGAAATCCAATTTCGTATAATATATCGAATATATTATTTTATCGATTAATTCCAAATTAATCATTTTCTCTCTTTTAAATGATATTTGATCCCAGATAAAATATCTCCGCAATTAATCCAAGATTAATTTTCTCTCTTCTAATTAATCCCAGATTAATAAAGTGCGAGTCATACGTCATCGGTGAATCTTCGGGAAGCGACCCATGAGATCCCCGGATATGTTGGCAGTAAATCCGGTCGTCGGACTATCCGAACACGTAAGTACCTAGTACTACGTTTATACTGATTTACAAGACAAGGTTGGCTTCTAGCAAAGCGCCATGCCTACCCAATTCTCCAGAAATATCCTTACATTAATAAGTGATCTATATCAGACGTAGTATACATAGTATTGCGTATTTCGATCCAGTATCGGATGTCACGTGCTAGGCCTGGGGCTGGAAATGTGTCTGCCCCGTACGAAGCACATATTGGATCTCTGGTAACTAGTCTCTATAATCGGATAAACATGACCTAGTCATAATATCCCGATAGCTGCAGCATTTAAGAGAACCAGTCCCGTATCCTACGTGACCATCATCTCCACTATGACTAGAGTGATACTTCTGTCTTGACATCACACCCAACACACTACGATTCTCAATATACCTAGCAGAGGCGTACACAGAACCTGTTAAAGCCCTGGATGACCTAAAACCAAAGTATATTGATTGTCGCAAGTATTAGCGGTGCAAGTCTCAGGTTAAGACCAAATACACCTACCCTGATTCGGACTTCCATAGACACATAGTCATACTACCAATGGAATTCCGAGAGGTCTATCTAGAGCGAAGCTGTTTTCCGTACCATCGGTAAAACACAACCTCATACTACACTTGCATGAGTATCCTATACCCAAATATATGAGAACTATGCCGTTATGCCCTCACAACGCGCACAAGTGTAATACTAGTCTTTTTCGCATTATCGATGTCCAATCTCGATAATACTCTGACTAGGGATATTTAATGATTAAACCTTCGTGGATTGATATTGTCTCATATCATCTCAATCCAGGAACTAATCATAAGGACCTCCTATCATTTATACACCTTGGTGATCTAATCACAAATGATAAAAGATCAATTTCCTTTGTCACATAGTTAATTTGTACAACAACACTATAATCTGTACAAATATTGACGCTATGGGTCATTACTGTCCAACACCCGGATCTTCCCGAAATAAACAAATCAATCCCGATTTCAACGATTTTAGTTTCGTTAGTCTTAAAACATCTTATACTAAAAATCTATATCATTAAATTCACTTTTCAACCTAAAATTCAAAAATCCTTTGAAAAGTCTGAAATCTTATAAACGGATCTGAAACCTTTCAGATCTATCCTATTCCTTTCAAAACCTGTCAAATATACCTAATACATCATAATATATCATTCTAGGACAACTAGACAAGTACAATCATCAAATTACGTATTTTCAAAAAATCTTCCGCAAACGTTTCTAAAATGCTACGGAAAGATCCTGAACCCTCTGAAACTTTTAGAAAACATCCAAACAATATCATATTATCGTAATTAACCTATACTATCATTACGTTGATAGGTGAAATCAAACACGTAACGCAAGCGCGCGTATCGCTCAAATTGTATAAAATATCGATCCCACGAGAACTTAATTTCTACTGTTGTTATTAATTATTGATACTATTTATTTACAAGTATCTAATTAGAGGGAGAATGGAATGATTGCTCGATTGGTTGGTTGAATGTGGATTTACTAAATAAAAACATAAAAGAAAATACTAAGAAAAATAAATAAAAGACACAAATATCCAGGGTTGTGATTCCACACAATATTATTATAAAGATGAATTGACTCTCTTATATATGTGTAATAACTCAGTTTGCTAACTTGGAACACGAAGATATGCAAAAGCCTATGTCGATGGTCAGATGCAAACACCCAAATAACCAAATTAATCATATTCCTATGTTAACCAAGTTATCTGAATTCATTAAGTTCAAGTTCCAATTGTGGATACCCCCACCCAACAGGTATATGTCTATTCTGTAAGGAAATCTATTAAGGGTTATCTATCCTTAAGGGGGATCGTGAGTTATTGAATCTAAGGATGAAACCTAAAATCCATTTTCCAAGTTCATTTTAAGTTTACCACATCAATCTTATTGGTGATCAGGCAACAAGAAGCGTTAAGCTTAAGATTCAATAAACAAACTAAAGAATTACCCATAATATAATTAAATCAATTATTAAACTTATTAATATTGTGTTTCATCACTTCCCTAGAATAAAATTAAAATGCTGGGGATTAAGGGATATACTTTTAAAAATCTCACTTTATTATAATATGGAAATTATCAGTGTTACCCAATCAAGTTGAACCATCCATAAAAGCAGTGTTATTATTTATCCATAAACCAGCCATATAGGCGGTAATCATATATCCCCTAAAGACCGACCTTATAAGCTGTGTCACATTATGTTACATAAATAAAACCAGCCATTAAGACGGAATCAACTTTAATTCATATTATTAAATTACAATTTCCATATTACAAATTAAGTGAGATTAATCTACCTTTACTATTTATAATTTAGATTTCTCCCTTATTATAATATATAAATTTGTGGGATAATTACCAACCGACCATATAGGTGGTATCCTGGTTAAGTCAAGTTATAATTAATTTCCACCAACCATAAAGGCGGTATCCAATTTAGTTAGGTTAAAATCAATTTAATTAAGTCTAACTGATCATAAAGGCGGTATCCAATTAAGTCAGGTTTTGGGATGATTTATATATTACAATTAAGGGAAATTAATCTAAATTATAATAATAAAAAGCTTCACTCTTTCCCCAGCAGAAATTTAACTACTAAATATAAAAAGAAAAGTAAATAAAATAAACTACTACTATTACTATAAATAAAAGTGCATAATTAAAAATGCAAAAATTAAATAAATAAAAATAAAATCATTAGATCATTATTCAGAACCTTAGGAAAGTATTACTACTACTATTAAAAATAAAAATACATAAATTAAATAACTAAAAATAAACAAACAAGATACAATCCTTAATCCCTTATTAGGAACCTCAGGAAAGTATGAAAATTTGAAATGAAATCGGCCTGAATTTATAGGGAAATTTTGTACCTGTGCGTTGCGACGCGTGAAGTGTTACGCATCGCGACGCGCCATTGATCTACGACACGTGTACGCGGCTTCGCTGAGATGATGACACGTGGCTGTCGGTAGAGTGAATTATTGGCTCGGCATCGCGATGCAGAAAGTTGTTGCGCGTCGCGACACTGACATCGACAATGACGCATGTCGATGATGATTGTCGGTAGCATGTGATGATGACACGTGTCCGGCATATTTTAGCAAGATTTACTGTGATGTTGACATATGACAGACACGTGTTAGCAAGTGCGCATGATAGAAAGCTTCTCTGATTTTGACACGTGTCTGGTGCATGTTAGCGGTCGTGACACAGAATGGCAGAAGTGCTGCACGTCGCAACGACCAAATGACGATTTTGTAATTTTTGTCCGTCTTTCACTGTTTTGGCTCTGATTTGATTCCAGTAAGCCTTGAAATCTTATTTATCTACAAAATAACACAAAACACATTAAAATATTCATAAAAAATAAGAAACTATATAAAATATTAGATTAAAGGGGCGGTAAATAGTGATATATTTACCTCACATCCCCAAACCTAATATTTTGCTAGTCCTCGAGCAAAACAACAAAATAAAATAAAATAAATAAATGAAATTAAACTAAGCTAAGCCACTTTCGTAGGGATCACGGTTGTATTTAGCGTATGCAATAAGCCTTTAAACCCCTATATGTCCCTAGTGGACGAGTTGTAGTCTCGTGAGGGCTTACAGTGACGATACCCATAAACGTCAATCTAATGCACACAAAAGCAAAAAGACAAAAGAAAATAGAATAAACAAGTTAGTTACTAAACAAGTGAAACTTCTTATCCAAGTTAGTAGTTGTTTTCTTTCTTTCTAAATTACCAAATAAGTAAATTCTCCGATTATTTTTACCATTCTCCATATATACAACCAACAATGTATTAATCAAATCATTGTGCCCACAATATTCACAAGTGTAATTGAAAAGAGAGTAATATTTTTGTTCTAAAGTTATATCAGAATTCACACTTTTTTTAGCAATGATTTTTTTTTATTTACAATATCTTCAATCTATGTAGCGAGCTTTAGGTCAGTGACTCCCAAGCCAGTTGACTTTAGGGCACTAGGTGTTAAGACACCCTTACAGACTTAATTACTCGGATTTCAGATATATATATATTTTTTATAACATCTTCAATCCATGTAGCGAGCTTTGGGCCAGTGACTCCTAAACCAGTTGGTTTTAGGACACTAGATGTTAAGACACCTCTACAGACTTAATTACTCGGATCTCAGATTTTTTTTTATACACAATTTTTTTTATTCCATCGCTTTTTTAGATGTTTCCTCCAATTAAACTAGAGCACTGAATATTACAAACTTTTCAATTACAACTCATAGCCGTATGTTACCATGCATATTGATAATACCTGTCAACTGAGCATATGGAGATCCATTTTAATCAATTTTATGGAGAATTCACAAATTAAATAATTCAAAAGGAAATAAATAAAAATTAACATGTTACGAAATAGGTTGAGATACGTCTCAGGAGTGGAAATTTCTTACACAGCTTTCTCACACCAATTTCACTGGATTAGTCAAGTTAAAAACACAAAAACAAATTTTTTTTTTATTTTTAATTTTATTGAATTTTTTGAAAATTTTTGACTAAAAATCAAATAAAAATAAAACAACGAAAAATAAAAACAAGATACTAGTCAACTATTCCCCTCCTCAAAACCTAAATGAAATATTGTCCCAAATGTCTTAAAAGTAGAAGAAGAGTTTAGAAACAATATCTGGTTAGCTGAAATTCTACATCTAGAGAGAAAATAAAGATAATTACAATAGAAAAGTAAATCAAAGCAATTATTAAGGCAACAGAATTATGTATGCAATACGCCACTCGTTTGTTATATAAATTCATTAGGATGTGTCTCAAGAATCCATTTCTTACTCAGCCATCACTAATGAAAAAGATCTCATCCTCTTGATTGTCAAACACCATTCCTTCTGTCTTGCTTTGCCTTAAATGCTCAATTTGTGCTTTTCCTGAAAATATCTCACAAAATTAAAAACTCTACAACATGTATAGACAAAATAAAAAATTTAAATTTAAATAAAAATTTTGCATGGGTTTCCTCCCTGTTAGCACTAAATTTTTCATCTTCAGCCAGACGTGATTGAAGTCCATCTGTCAAGGAGGTTTCAGTGTGGTTTTGGATGTCCGATTAAAGACAATCCCATGAATGTTGCTTTTGAAGGGTCTCTTCCAACGGTAAAGCGGCAAAAAAATCTTTGTCTCATTCAGTATTTGTGCCACCTTTTTAAACATTGTCGCTCCAGTGGTTTCTGAAAAGAAAGAAACAAAATCAAGAGGTCTCATATGGTGCTTGACTTGGAAGGGGAGTTCCATTCTGTCAAGCTTCTGGGCGATATCTTTGATTTGTACTCCCCAAAACAGTGATGTTTCTCTTGAATGCATGAGATCTTCAATATATTCAGACATTTACTCCTCCATTTGCTTTTAATCTTTCTCCACTTTTTCTTCACAGATGTATTTTAGAATTTCTGAATTCATCTCTTCATTTGTCATCTGTGAAATGCATGCTCCAAAAGTGTCCACCTGAGGATGTAAAGATGTGTCTGATTTTAGGTCTTTATCCTCTGTGGTTGGTATGATTGGTTCAGGTAAATCTTCTTCAAACATCAGTGCAATGCATGCTCCAAGATCTTCATTTTGAGGATACAAAGTTTCATCCTCAATTGTAGTTGGTACAGACAGCTCTACTTCTTGATCCTCATCAGAGTCTGTTACATAAATAAAACCAGCCATTAAGACGGAATCAACTTTAATCTATATTATTAAATTACAATTTCCATATCATAAATTAAGTGAGATTAATCTACCTTTACTATTTATAATTTAGAAATCTCCCTTATTATAATATATAAATTTGCGGGATAATTACCAATCGACCATATAGGCGTTATCCTGATTAAGTCAAGTTATAATTAATTTCAACCGACCATAAAGGCGGTATCCAATTAAGTCAGGTTTTAAGATGATTTATATATTATAATCAAGGGAAATTAATCTAAATTATAATAATAAAAAGCTTCACCATTTCCCCATCAGAAATTTAACTACTAAATATAAAAGAAAAGTAAATAAAATAAACTACTACTATTACTGTAAATAAAAGTGCATAATTAAAAGTGTAAAAAGTAAATAAATAAAAATAAAATCCTTAGATCCTTATTCAGAACCTTAGGAAATGATTACTACTACTATTAAAAATAAAAATACATAAATTAAATAACTAAAAATAAACAAACAAGATACAATCCTTAATCCCTTATTAGGAACCTCAGGAAAGTATGAAAATTTGAAATGAAATCGACATGAATTTATAGGGAAATTTTGTGCCTGCGCGTCACGACGTGCCATTGATCTTTGACACATGTACACGATGTTGGGTTTCTACGGTCTAACCGGGATCGATTTAAGCAATGAAACCATGTGCGAATACAACAAGGAAGTTGCGGAATACTTACAATGATCGGTTGAGCGATGCGACGAACAAAATCCTTGTGCTCATTCTAGAAGCTCTCGGCAGTGGGCTTTTGTTCTCCTCCAAAATTTCGGTCATCACCATGGAAGGATCTCCAAGCTCCAAGCTTTGTTTGATGATTCCATGCTCATGAAATTAGTTCCCTATCACCTTAGGATGACTCCTTTGTGTGCTAGCACTCATGATTTTCCAACAAAATCTTCACTTTGCTTCTCATTTGTTCTCGGCAGTAGCAGAAAATGGAGAAGAAGAAGTGTGGTCCAAGACCGTGAGAGAGATGAGGGAAATGGCTCCAAAAACGTGAGTGATGAAGAGAGAAAATGTGATGAATTAAATTGGTTTGTGTATCTAATACACAATATTGATTTTCCAAAAATCAATTAATTGATTTACCAAATTCAAAATTGGTAAATGGCATTAAAGCCAACCAACCACTTCCATCAATCACTCAAATGACAAGTTGTCACATCACTTAAAGTGACTAGACATCACATCAATCAAAATGACTAATGATTTGACGCTTGATGTGACTTGTAGGCCGCACTTGAATTCGAAATGCGAGTGTATCCGCAAATACTACCAATGGAATTCTGAGGGGTCTATCCAGAGCAAAGCTGTTTTCCGTACCATCGGTAAAACACAACCTCATATTACACTTGCATAAGTATCCGATACTTAAATACATGAGA